>WTXL01000342.1:0-18985 GCA_022376525.1 Russula vinacea
GCTGATTCAGGGTCCCTGAGCCGATCAACCTCGTCAGTTGCCACTCTGCTTTCCTCAAGTCTTGCATTCTTCAAAGCATGTATGTTGTTTATTGTAGCCTGGAGGGCAGGTATATATATGCCTGTCTCCAGTTCGCCTTCGTCCACGGCTAGTGGGGCTGGCTGGAAAGAACCTGGGCTGGTAGGAGCAAGACTAGACCCCTCAGAGCCTTCGGAATGGTGATCTGGGGCACATACACCTTCCGGATTGTGATCAGAAGTGGTGCTGCATGATATCGGATTGTCGGCCTCGTTAATATTGGAGATGGGGGTGCTTTGACCTTCGTCTAAGTTGGACAGTTGTCGTTGGTTGCTTGGGTGAGGAGATTCCCCGGTATTGGTAAATTATGCAATCTAGCATGTTGGACGAAATCCTGGAATTCTCGTTCAGCACATTTTTCAGTGTAGATGTTGTGTGGAGCGCGTTGCTTCTGTCTTGAAGCCATTATGTGAATCAGAAAAGAGCAAGGAAAAGAGTCTATTAGTACGCATAGAGTCGCATCGACTGATGATAACCACTACAGATAAATAATAGGTAAAAGTAAATGTGAAGAACGCGCGCACATCCTTTTCAAGTCCCTCCTTCGCCACACACTCATTCATCTCAATGCCGGAAGATACCCAGGACAGCATCGACAGACCTTCCTACAAAGAAGTGATGCTTGCACTTCTGAGAATGGCAGACGAACGCATGCTAGAAGAAAGTGGAAATCCGGTGTACCTCAAACTGATAAAAGAAATCAATCAACTTCGGTGAGTAATCAACGTGTTCCGCTTGGATATAATCCTGACATCCTGTGCCAGATTGCCCATATCAGCACCATCAGGAGACCATTCGGAAAGCCAGGATGACCCATTTTCTCGCCCGATCCTCGGTATCCGATACACATCCAACGGTCTCAGGCTTGTATATCGCGTCAAGCCTCCGGTATGCGATCAAAAAATGTTATGAAGAAGATGCTACTAAAACATATTATATGCAGCCGGACACACTGGCAGGTGGATGCATGAACGATGCAGATGAGACACTAGTGGAGATCCCTCCGGAGACGAAGTTCTCTGATACGAAGTAACGAAGTAGAACAGTTCCAGACTCAGTTTTTTATTACATCATGTTACAGCAGCGCAGTTCTCATGTAAATTATTCGATGTTGTTATCATCGTATCAATAGCAGTTTTCAGGTATTTGAATTGCATTGAGTGTGTCGCTTCTTGTTGAAATGTATTATGCATAGAATTGCAACAAACGATGTACGCGTAGAATTGCAATTAATTGACATCACTAGATTACAACATACACAGTAGCTAGAAATAGATAGAAATTGTACGTAAAACATGGGATTCCTACTGGGGTTCATGGTTGATGTGAACAACAGCAACATGACAAATACATTTGCTGTGCACACTGCCATGGGATGGCCTGAGTTCCAGGGAAAGACGAAGAGTTATTTCAATGACTTGGAGCCCTTTAATGATGCAGCGGGCATATGGTATCGGTTCAGTGGAAAGCAAGACCTACGCAAACTGAAAAAAATTGAACGTGAATCGGTGGGCTGGGAGGAAGTAATGGACATGTTCCGGAAAAAGGCCTCTGTAGCAAAATGGATTCCTGTGTTGCTGGAAGTTCAAAACAGAGTAAGTGATGCTCTCTTGACATGGAAATGATACTCATTGGTTGTAGGACAAACTACTGAGCACATAGAAGGGGAAAAAAAAGCAAGAAAAGAAGGGGAAATGCCCACGCAGTGACAATATCCCCCTGAAGCCTTCACCAGAGGTCAAGCACCAATATGACTGCCTTGAAGAGTTGCAAAAGCACTTATTGTGCCAGATGCACACAGCGGAAGATGCCACACAAACATATTGCTAGATTGAACGAAGCGGACAGGGAAGGATTAGAGGACATCGTGTGGTAAATCATAATGAGATGACCTTATGGGCAAAACAAATGGTAAGCCAAAATCATACTGGAAGACAATTAAAAACTTACCAGGCTGTACCACTGCAGTCTCTCAGAAATGCAACCAAACACCTACCGCTGAACATCAAAAAATTTGACCGCCCACCCATGAAGAAGTCAAAGATGACACGTGCATTACCCGATGTACACATTGCTGTCAACATCACGCCAGCTCTGGGTGCAGAAGGGGCCGTGATGCAGGGGACCTATGTAGTGTCAAATATCCCAATCACGCAACCAGCTGCGGGTCCGTCAGCCCCTGCTCAAGTCAGCAACAAGTTGAATGGGTTTTCCCCCATCTTGCTTTTGCTGGATTGTGAACATGCACAGAGGGTTCCATCAGTACATGAGCTGCTTCGACTCATGGACCTCGAATACCCAACGACTGACCTGAGATATGTTGATGTCCTGAGTGAGTTACAGGACCTGGGAGTTGAAGATGCCGTGCACCTGTACTCACTTGGGGTGCCACATCTCACCACTTTTGGTTCCCTGGGCATAGATGCAGCGCGCTGTCTCTATAAGTTCACAGAGGAGAAGTTCCTCCACCCTCTTGGTCTCATGAAGACTACAAGGACCCCATCGAGAAGCGAGGAACCTTCTGTAGAGGAAATACCTGCCCCAACTCAGGCAACCCCAGATGACATTGACGAATATGATCAGCCCATCAAGCAAGAGAGAGATGAGGGGGTCTTGGAATGGCTTGAGAAAGTAGAGAGTTGCAAAGGGGAGATGGAAGACATAGACGAAGACGAAAGTGAGGATGAGGACAGTGACACGTCGCGATCACCACGGTCACCGTCATGGGAAATTTGAGCATGCTTTGTCAGCAAATGTTCCCACTGCACCATATTGCACACCATAGAATTTGATAGAAATCATTGTAATCTGCGCCTGTGGCGAAGTATATATCAGAATTTGTTTGATTCACGCTACTTGAAATCCCTGTATGCACGATGTGTAACAATATATGGAAACCAAAAAAAAAACTACTGGTCATGAATGTATCCGCAATGCTTGAACCAACCCTTTGCATGTTCCGCTGTAACAGAATGAACAGCCTCCCAAAACAGATTGTAAACCATGCCATCCTCTGACTCAATCCCCTGGTTCACACGATCACAGTTCATATGCAGCCACATCTTGATGGTTGAGAACGTGAGCTCAATCGGGTTAAAATCCGGCGAGTATGGGGGGAGGTAAACGAGGTGTGCACCATATTCCTCAACCAGTTCACGGATGCCGGCAACTTTGTGAATTGACACGTTGTCAACTACGAGAACCGAGTTGGGAAGAGGCCATTTATTCATGCAGGGGAGTAAACCCTGAACAAAATGGAGGAAGTTGTTACCTTTGATTGCATTCTCAAGGACCTCAAGATGGAGGATTCCATCCATGGAGATAGTGGGAAGTATAGAATACTTGTTACCACAAAGGAAGAACTCATATCGAGTAGCACATTCACCTCATATCGACCACGCATATGGCCTCCTCAAAGTGAGCTGGTTGAAGTGGCTTTCATCGGCAAAAACCAATTGCTCCGGGCGGAAGTATGTCCAGATGAGTGTCTGAAACTCAGCATGGTCTTGCTCATTTCACTCCAAAGCAGGCTGTGTGATCTAGACATAGAATTGAGGTTATTGTGTTGATCAAGTGGAATGTGACACGTACAGCCTTCATGGTATAGCCAGCCCTTTTAAGAGTGCATGAAATTGTTTGCAATGAAGTCTCAAGGTCAAAGACTTCTTGAAGCTCCGTCTGCAACTCCTTAAGGGCCATGTCGGGTTGGCGTTTGATGCAGTCACAAAGGATCTAGTTACAGTAGACAGTGAGATAAACATCCTGCTCAAGAAATAATGAAACATACCTTTGTTTCAATTGCAGTGAGCACACGAAACCAACCAGGTGGCATGCATGAAACTGCACCAGTCTCATGAAATGTGCTTCACAAACACATGAGGGATTGTTCACTAATCCCTGTAATTTCACGAATTTCCACATCTGAGAGACCATGGAAGGACATTGATAATGCTATCTGTTTGAGCTCATCGGATATGTGACGGTGAACCATTGCAGAGGGGGGTGGACTTGGTGGAGGGTGGCATGCGGTAGGGAATGTGAGCAGTGTGCTGAGACGCGGCACAGAAAAAGCGATAACTATTCTATAACCCCATATCTTTTAAGATAACTAATATCTTGAGAATTCTTACAACTATTTAACTATAAACTCCGCTCTGAACCTTAGAGACGAGAGTGTATCAAGCTAGCCTATGGGAGTGGAACTCGCTGTAAGAAAGGACCAATGCCTCACCCCCAAGACCTGCTATTGGCTGCCTCAATGGTCAGCACATCCATGAGGCAGACTGGTGTGGGCATAGCACTGTAACATCTCCAATGACTGTAAAATGGCATAGCTTGTTAAAAATGCGACTCAAAGGGCCCTTGAGTGACAGAGCACCAAGGGGACTGCAGTGGAGGGAATGAGACTAATATTAGGGGCAAAAGAGTGAAGCTACTAATCTGCAGTGGAGGGAATGAGACTAGGGGGAAAGTTCCCAATCCACTGCAGTATATATACACAAGAGGACAATAGACAAAGAGAAAAAGACACAAACACAGTGGGAGACTCACAGAACAATGAAAGTGGTTCTGGAGCAATCCCCTGACACAACATAGAGTCCCATGACTCAAGAAACAATAACAGTGCTTGTGGAGTGCAACACACAACTCCACAAGACTCTACAGGGGCTCTGGAGTGATGCTCTGACACAGCACAAGCTACAACAACACAATCAGGGTGTGGGATAGCCCAGTGTGTTGATGGCTGCTCAAGAATGCTGAGGTTCATTCCAGGGCAGGTGCCAATTATGTCAATAATGTCAAATGGGACAACTGCACCTACAGGGCATAATAGCCAATGGGGGCCAAGTGTTGTAAAGTGCCCATCATGCAGTGACTGTGCATTGTGGTGCTTGCAGTCTATTTGCCACAGGCTTCATTTTTGGCATTAGGAAGTGTGCTGCAGTAGGGCCAGGTGAAGTGCATGCTACCCCTGCTACCCTGGGGGGGGGGGGGGGGGCACTTCTAAGTGGTGGGCAGCAGTGGAGCCCACAAGTAGAGTGCTGCTACTGCTTATTGTCCTCTGCATATGCTTATTCCAGCAACAAAGCAGGGTTAGGTCATGGGCAAGAGTGGGCAAAGTGGCACAGTGGATAGAAAGAAGGCCTCACCACTTCTAAAACTGAGGGGGGCATGTCCTGCATATGAAACGACCATGCCAGGGTTGGCACTTGCCATTGAATATACAGGCCCAGGGATTCACAGATGCACCACTTCTAGATACAGCTTCGTGTTGCCCTGGCATCACTCAGTGATTGCACAGTTGAGTGGAAGGTTTATTTCAGACAGGAGGTACAATAGGTACAGTAGTTATTTCTCACAGGTTACACTGGACAGACTCATGATACTTCAAGTGAGTTTTGACAGAAACATTTTGAACATGGGGCCTCAAATCATCAAAATGTCCAGTCCCAGTGGTCCTGAAACAGCAGGTCTAAACTGCAGGTACAGGAACAGCTGTGGGTTTTTGTTTTTAGAGAGTGCCTTTATTTTTTTAGATCTCTCACCTCTGTGAAGGTTGCTTACATACTCTTCACTACAGGGCCCACAGTATACACACCCAGTGTCTTCCATTTTGTTGGGATGAGCATGTTGATAGATGACTATTTGCAAGAGCATGTGGTATATGAGGGCCTGGGGCTATGAACAGCATCAAGTAGTTGATGCCCTTGTGGGCCAACCCTGCAATGCAAAGGACTGGGAGGCCATCCACAACCAGGCCCTGAGAGCCCTCAAGTTGGCCACCCTGAAGATGAACCCAACTAAGAAGGCAACGAAGAGCAGGCATGGTCAGTACCACTCAATTGCCCATGGCATCTCATTCAGAGGGGGGCAGAAGGTAAGGACCATCCAGTGCCAATCCCAGCAGGGTCAACAATCCTGATACCAAGCCCCCTCCTAGTGCACTCAAACACACCCATCAGGCCTAATGAGTCCTGGTATTCAGTTGTCCAGTATGCTGCTGGCCTTTACCTCTGCTTTTCACTTCCCTCATTCATAGTGAATGTCCCGGGTAACCCTCGGGTTTTATTTTCGTACCCTTATCCGTACCCGTCAAAACCCTTATCCGTGCCGAGGGGTAAGGGTTCCCGCCTCAACGGATAAGGGTATGTGATGGGTTTCGAGGGTTTGAAACCCTCGAAACCCTCCAGCGTGCACTCCAAAAATCTTAATTGAGTCTAACTAAGTACATTCTAAACTAATATACTATATTCTATGTATACTATTCTATATCCTGGGTTGGTCCTGCGTTCGCTGTCTGAAGATATGAAGCCTGCGCGCATTGTAAGGAGCCAGATTTGAACTTGTAAGGTTTTGGGGTTATTGACAAGGATCAGGGAGCCGCTGCGCCCTGATTTGCTGGGGATCCATAGTACTCGTCTTGCTCGATATTCTTGCCAAATTTGGTGCCGATCGGAGGTGTTGGCGAGGGCGCAGGGTCGATGGAAGTTGGGAGTGGTGTGGTGAAGTGGGCTGCGAGTTGCGCGTTGCCACACCACCGGCTTTCCGGATCGCCACTCTGCCGTGTCTCTGTCTCCCTTCGCGGCCAATGAACCACCCCTCACCCAAGGTCTCCCTCTCGCTCCCGACACCTCTCCCTCTTCCTCTCCCCCTTCTCCTTCACCCTCGCCTCGCCTCGCCCTCGCCCTTGCCCTCACCCTCGCCCCATCTCCTCACCCTCACCCTCAACCGTCCTCTCTTTCATACCATCCAATTCACCCTCGCCCCGTCTCACCCCAACACCTACGTCCACGCCAACCACACCAACCCTTGCCTCTGCAGGGTGTAAAGTAAGTAATCACCACATATTACTTTTTTTTCTCACTGACGACCTTTTTTCATGGCAAATACGTTGCATGCGGGCTCCCATGCCTTTATATGTGGTATTGGTCTTCTGCCCGTGCCCGCTGGATCCTCACACCCATACCTGATCCCCGCATGCATGCATGCACGCATCGAGTCCCCACTGTGCATGCTGGATCCCGCGCATGCATGGACCAGGTCCACGCACACACGATCCCCATGCGTGCATGCACTGGGTCCCCACACACGCACGCACGCACGCAGGATGACCATGCGTGCACGCACCGGGTCCCCACGCATGAACGCACGCACACAGGATTCCCATGCGTGCACACACCGGGTCCCCACGCACACACGCAGGATCCCCATGCGTACACGCACCAGGTCCCCACGCACGCACGCACGCACACATGCAGGATGACCATGCGTGCACGCACCGGGTCCCCACGCACGAACGCACGCACGCAGGATCCCCATGTGTGCACACACCAGGTCCCCACACACGCACGCAGGATCCCCATGCGTACACACACCGGGTCTCCATGCACATGCATGCACAGCACTGATCCTCTGCCCGTGCACGCTGGATCCCCATGCCCATGCCAGACCCCCATGTGCGTACACACACGCCAGATCCCCACATGCACGCATGCACCGGGTCTCACCACGCATGCAGGCATGCTGGATTCCCATGCGTGCACGCACAAGGTCGTCACGCACGCATGCACACCCGGACCTTGCATGCACAGTGTATTTTGGGATTGCTCTTGTAGTACAGTAGATATATATGTTGTAGATAGAATTTTAATAAAGGCATCATTAACACAATATATGGGAACATTGACCTGGTTGAATTGTTGAAACCATACCCTTGGAAACCCTCCTTAAGGGTAAGGGTTTACCCTTGACCCTTCCTCAGGGATAAGGGTTTGTGGAGGGTTCAGATTCTTATACCCTTACCTTTACCCTTACCTACCCTTGGACCATACCCTCAGGGTTTTGTAAACCCTTGACATTCTCTACTCATTCATGCCTTTCATTTTCCACCCCTTCTAATCTGTTCCTTATGGTTTGTTTCTTCTTTCCCCCCTTTTAGACTGCTGCATGTTACACTACATACCCTTTACCTTGGAAATTACATGGGTTTTCCTCCCTCACACACCACAGCGCTATTCCTTGAGCTGGGGAACAATTAGTGTTTTGAAGGTCAGATGAGCTGTATCCACAAAGAAAATCATTTTCAGTTGATATTACAACATGCTGCTTATCACCAAATTAAGGGCTTTGACTTTGCCTATAATTATAAGACAACTTTTGACTTTCTGTATATGTAAAAGAGTTTTTAATTGGTATTATAATAATATCAGTAATTAATATGATGGGAACTGCCAAAAAGAGTAATAGTTCAGATCTATATAAGAAGATAAGATAAGATTAAAATAGAAATGAGATAAGATTAAAATAGAATAAGATAAGATTAAAATAGAAATAAGATAAGATTAGAATAAAATAAGATAAGATTGAAATAGAGTTAAGATAAGATTGAAATTGAAATAAGATAATATCAAAACTGAAATAAGATAAGATTAAAATGGAATAAATAAGATTAAAATTGGAATTAAATTAAATTAAAATTGAATTAAAATAAGATTAAAATAGAAATAAAATTAGATTGAAATTAAAATATAATAAAATTAAAATAGAGATAAATAAATAAGATTTAAATTATGATAAGATTTAATTTATAATAAAATTAAAACTATAATATAAAATCTAAATTACAGTTGGTTTGAATAAGAATATGTTAATAATAAGATAATAAGATAAATAAAATCTATTTAAATATAGATATAAGCATTGCATATAGCTATACTAATAATATTAGATCAAACCTTTTTTAAATCCTTATTAAGACAGGACTTTAGTTGCTTAAGTGTATAATACTGTGACAGCAGCCTTTTATCTGGACTCACAGTCAACATTATATACTACCTAAAAATAGTCAAAGCCATACAGTAGTAATAAGACAGTTGCATATATGTGTAGGCACATAATAAAGCAACCACAGTATGTGTGATACAAATAGTTCATACCCTATGTATATGGAAAGAAAAAGAAAAACACAACTCATATTAATACATTGATGTGCTACAGTATGTCTTTTACTGGCACACCACTACATTACAGTAGTGCAATAGCTAAGGGGATTAATGGTAAAAGCTATAGTGATTAATGGTAGAAGTAGCTTGAACAGCTCTATTGTGATTAATTGATTATAGTTATATAGCCTTATATTGATATAGATAGACAGTCTTGTTTGGACTACAGTTATAGTGTATAGATATAATGTAGTATTGGTGTCACTGGGATGCCACATTAAGTCTCCTATCACATTCCTTATATGACAATTATATCTTATTATTATACTGTCACTGCTAGCACCTGCACCAGCCAAGAGGATGGCTACTGGTGGGGGTGGGTAAATTGTGAAAACTAGCCCTTTGTTGTAAATACAAATTCTGTCAGTATATATCTCTGTCTATTGCTTACACTAGTGGTCCTTGTGACTATAGGTACTATCTCTCCCCCTTTGCCCCCTTTCAATGATACATCTACCTATGTATGCATTTTCTAGATATTTCCTCCCCCTTTTGTTGACTTTAATATACTGTAATGTATTGTTTAAATAGTAAATAACATTAGTATAATGTTATTCCTACCAAGTACAGTACACTCTTAATTGGCTGATTGGGAGCTATTGCCCAATCTCTAGTACACTCACTCCTATGCCTTGCAACATGACACAACATTAAATGTTGTCCTACATGGCAGGGGTGACCTGGCAGCACTAGACTTTGTTGGAAATGTGGTTTTTGTTTGAGGCTAAAATGCCTATATCACCTTGAGAGTGATATGATGGCCTAAGTCAGTTTTGGTGTAATTGCTAGGATGTGGGTGGCACTGCACTCTGATTCACTAG
Source organism: Russula vinacea (assembly GCA_022376525.1). Taxonomy (NCBI): domain Eukaryota; kingdom Fungi; phylum Basidiomycota; class Agaricomycetes; order Russulales; family Russulaceae; genus Russula; species Russula vinacea. Next base: position 9,902 of record WTXL01000342.1, read on the forward strand.
GGATCCATCACACCACCAATGCTTAACATTACTACCAAATTTTGGGGTAATTTGACCAGTCAGTAAGGGTGAGCAGTTGCTGGAAGTTGAAGGTGGTTGGATTGGGTGGCAGACCCATACGTTGCCATACCACCAGCCTGTGGGCAGTCTGTTGGACCACTAGTCCACTATGTCAAGCTCTTGGCTCTAAGTCACTGCTGAGTGCATATCTGTATATTCCACCACATTGGTGGCACATCAATTGTATATCTAACAAATGCTCAATAACTTTGAATAATATTATGTAAATGCATTACATAATCTATCATTAGAAACCCATGATTAATAGCTTTCAAATGACTCTATTTATGTAGCTATAGAGTGCCTTGTTCATAAGATATGATCAAAATAATGCTTAACATTTTTAAAATTTTGTAAAATTTTTACTAAGTCATACTGTACACCTTTCACAATGACTATGAAAAAGGTCTTATATACTATTAAGGTCTGTTAGCTCAGTTGGCTAGAGCACTACTTCACTAACTTGGTTCATTTAGGGGTCCTGGGTTCAATTCTGAGCATGGGCATTTTATATAATATAAATATGATAAGATCTCTTATAGATAAGATAAATAAGATAAATAAAGTAAATAATATAAATAATCTAATCTCAAATAGATAAGATAAGATTAGTAATTAGATATAAGATCTAATCTAATCATATAGATATAAAGATCTAATCTAATCATATAGATATAAAGATCTAATTAATCATATAGGTATAGAGATCTAATCTAATCTAATCTATTTATAAGTTATGATATAATTTATGTATTAATGAAACATATCTTTTTGTGTGAAAAAAATAGACATAAAAGCTTATGTAATTTGTCAAAAAAACATATGTCAAAGCTTATATAATCTCCAAAAAACATACACAAAAACATTGGAAATTTCGAAAAAAATATCTATAACCTTAACATAGGTTTAACCATATTTTATTATGTTTTAATAGGTATTTAATATTAGACTTTCACTATCCACTTTAAGGCAGGGAAAGTCAAAAAAACCCTTAATTTGGTGATAAGCAGCATGTTGTAACAATAACGTTTGACTTTGATTTTCTTTGCGGATACTATTGTCTGTCTGATATGATCTTTGAGGGGATTCCGAACCATCGATACACATTGTCTAGGTAAAGCTTCGCGATTCCTTCTCCTGTTACGTTCGTCGTGCAGGGTAGGAATAGAGCTGCTCTCGTGCAGCCATGGTCAACTATAGTGAGGATGGCGTCGTGTCCATGGCTGTTAGGGAGTTGTGTGATTAGGTCCATGGCTACGATTTCAAACGGTTGGGCTGCCGGAGGGACATCAATTTTGTATGGTGGGGGAGTGATTCGATGTGTAAGCGCTTAATTTTGTTGACATTTGGCGCATTCTTTGACGTAGTTTTCGACCCATTTGGACATGGCAGGCCACCAGGCACCCTTTTGGCGTGTAGTAGGTGGTCCAGTCTCTCCCACGTGTGCGGCTGTAGGTTTGTCATGTATTAAATGTAGGAGGTCTCGCTTGAGTTCATCGTTGGGTGGGAATACCATCTTGCCTTCGTGTTTCCATAGACGTATGGATGGTTCCATGGCTGATTTGACGAATTCTAGTTGGTAACGGTCGCGCCATTCTTTCATGAGTTGTGGTTGTCTTTGTTGTTCTTGTTGGACTCGTTCTTCGATAGATGTCCATTTGGGGTCTGGTTCGTCTGCTAGTCTGACGAATATGGGTTCTGGGAGGAGTGTGACGTCTGTGTTGTCGTCCTCTCCTTTGTCGACTCCTGGTGGTCTGGATAGCATGTCTGCAGCTGCGTGTATCTTTCCAGGTACATGCTTTATGACGAGGTTGTAGTCTTGAAGTTCCGTGAACCATCTGGCGACTCTTCTGTTGATGGTTCGTGGTGTTTTCCAGTAGGTGAGGTTTGCGTGGTCTGTTAGTATGGTTACTGGATCCTTTGTGGCTGCAAGGTGGGGTCGCCAATGCATCAGGGCTTTAATGACAGCTAGTAATTCGCGTTCGTAGATGTCATAGTTTCTTTCTGTGGGGGTAAATGTGGCGGAATAGTAGGCGATGGGTTGTTGTGTTGGTTTTTTGGTGCGAGGGTTTATTTCTCCCTCCTGTGAGAGTACGGCTCCCACACCGTAAGCTGAGGCGTCTGTTGATAGGAAGAATGGTTTGGTGTAGTCGGGTTGTTTGAGTACTGGGCGGCTGCACATTAGAGATTTGAGTGTTTCGAACGCTTTGAGTTGTGTCTTGCCCCAGTGGAATGGCACTGCTTTCTTTGTGAGCTCGATTAGTGGTCTTGCGATTTTCGAGTAGTTGGGGACGAAGTATCTGTAGAATCCTGTAAAGCCTAGGAATGCACGGACGTCTTTGAGGTTCTGTGGTGTCTTCCAGTCTGCGATTCCTTTAGTTTTGGTTGGATCCATTTGCACTGTCTCTTTCTCGAGTATGACGCCTAGGAATTCCACTTTCTTCTGTTCGAATTGGCACTTTTCTGGTTTGAGGTAGAGATCGTGTTGTCGGAGTTTTTGGAGAATTTTGTGGACCTTTTCTCTGTGAGCCGTGACGTCGTCCGAGGTGTGTACTAGGATGTCATCCATGTAGATTGTTAGCCAATTTTCGCATAGTTCTTCTGCGAATATGGCGTTCATCATGGTTTGGAATGTGGCAGGGGAATTTGTGAGACCGAAGAACATGACTCTTGGTTCGAATAGTCCTTGGTTCGTGATGAATGCTGCTTTCCACTCGTCTCCTTCTTTGATGTGTATGTTGTTGTATCCCCAACGTATGTCGAATTTGGAGAATAGCAATGCTCCTTGGACACGAGAGATGAGTTCGCTGATGAGGGGGAGAGGGTAGTGGTTGCATATGGTCCATTCGTTTAGACGTCTGTAGTCTTGTACTGGTCGTAGTCGTCTGTCTTTCTTTTTGATAAAGAAGAATGGGGCGGCATAGGGGCTTTTATAAGGGCGTATATATCCCTTTTGGACGTGTTCCTTGATGAACTCTTGGAGCGCCTTTTGTTCGTCTTGAGTGAGGGCATATATTTTTCCGGGTAACGTGGCTGAGGCATCTTTCTTAAGCTTTATTGCGTGGTCCCATAGTCGCGGTCCTGGGAACCTTTGGGCTTCTTGTTCGCTGAACACATGGGCGTGTCTTTGATAGTGTTCTGGTAGTGGTGTGGCCTTTTTCGAGCTTTGTTCTTTCTCTGCTAATTTAGATGCTTGGGTTTGTCGGTGGCTGGCGGATGTGATTTGTGGTTCGACGTATACTCTTGTTATGAACATACGATCTTCGTTTTGGATCTTTCGGAGTTTCCTCGTCAGATTCCTGAAGCTGGCTTTGACTCTGGATAGTTTATCCTTCGCGGGAGCAAAGATAGCCTTGTGGGCATCAGGTGTCTTCAGTACGACTGGGAGTTGTTCATAGTCTATACAGGTGTGGGCCCAGTCAACTTTTGGTTGCATGGTGGCGAACCAAGGGTATCCCAGGATGACCTTTTGTTCTCCTAGGTCAGTGAGGAAGAATCGCATTTTGACTCTTTTGGCTCCGGTTTGCACTTCTAGGTCCATGAAATGCGTGATATCGCCTTGTTTATTAGAGGTGCCATCGACATTGCAGACTTTTCTTGCTCGGGGGAGTTGTTTGATTGGCAAGTGAAGCCAATTGGCGTAGTGGGTAGTGATGAAGTTTTCTGTTGCTCCTGAATCGAGCAGTGCGGCAGTTTCGGCCCTTTTGTTCGAAGTGTTAACATAAACTTTGATTGACATTGACTGGCGATTTGACAAGTATACACGTTCTGAACTAAGTGCCCTGATCAAGGCCGATCTGATCAGGCACTGGGAAAATCCTGTTCTCCTTCCATTGCTCCGAATTGCTTGGCCAGGTCATCCCTTTCCTGCGCCATGAGGTTGTCGATTTGCGACTTGAGAGTGGACAGTTTAGCAGTGGGGGTGTAATTGTCGGCTGGCTCCCAGTCGACTAGCTGTCCTTCGGCCACGTGCGATATCTTGGCCTTTTTCTGTTGTCTGCAATTGTGTGCCAGGTGTCCTGGCTGTCCGCAGTTGAAGCAGTTTCCTTGGAATGGGCGTCGCTGTTGTTGTCCTTCTCCGTTCTGGACTTGAGCGACACTAATGAGTTGATATCCATCAGGTAACTTGATGGGGTTCCCTTGTGGGTCTTGGAGCTGTGTTACGCGCGTTTGTGCACGTTGTCCTCCTTGCCTAAAGCCTCGAGTGCGGCTCAGGTCCATAGGGACTGGGGTGTCATTGAGACGTCGAGGGGCGTTTGATGAATTGTAGCCTTGGAAGCGGTTTTGATTATTCCGCTGTTGTCGTTGTTCTGGGACGAATCTTCCCATTTGATTATTGTCTCTTCTTCCGAAGATTTGATTGATGGCTTTCTGGGATATGACGCTATCGATGGCTCTCTTTTTCAAGACTTGGTAGTCGTCGCTGGGGGATGGTTTAAAGACATCCTTTCCTACACTTGGGACTAGCCCTCGTACGAAGTATCAATTGGTGGGGGCGTCTCCGAGTGTGTATCCGGCTTCGGCGGCTAGCTGTTCGAAGTCTTGGATGTATTGATCGATAAGGGGCCAGGTCATCTTGATACTTTCGAGACCTGTGCGGGCACGTTCACCTTTCTGAGAATCTTGGAACTGGTCTGCGAAAGCGTCTAGGAACTGGGTCCAGACATCCTCGATATCGTCTATCAGAGGATCCAATCGCGAGAGCCAGTCTACTGCTCTGTCGACCCATTTGTCGACGAGAGGTCCTTGGATGTAAGTGCAAGCGATGACGACCTTTCGGATCCACGAGTTGAATTCGGGGACTCCGAGATTGGCTAAGTAGTAACGTTTGAGCTGAGAGAGGAAGCGATCTGCCTTCTCTCTTTCTCCCGTGAATATCTCGGGGGGGTTTCCACATAGTCTGAGACTTGGGGCAGCGGGGGGGTTTGCTCCCTCCTCCGCCTCCTCCGCCTCCGCCTCCTCCCTCCGCCTCCGCCTCCCTCCGGCGTAGGTGGGCGAGTAGGGGGGGTTTGTGGTCGCAGTGGTGCGGGTGGTGGTATGAATACAGGTGGGACGTTGGGGATGGTAATGTTTCCCCTTGCGATATGGGCGGCTAGGCGAGAGTGTGTCTGTGTTGCCATGATTGGTGTTATGGGTGACTGTCGGATGGATTGTGTGATGGGATCTTCTTCTTCGTCCGAGTGAGATTCCTCTTTGTGTCCTTCTGATTTGGTCTCAGGAGACGCTGGTTGGTAAGAGTATTCGGCTGCTACGAGCTCTTCTGGGGTCGATGGTGGTATGAATAGGAGTGATAATTGTACAGGGTCGTCTCTTCGCCTGTTCCTCTCTGCTGGCGTAAGTTTGTTATGGGCTTCGATGTCAATGCGTCTCTTCCCTACGTAAGCTCTGTCTTGATCGTCTAGGTCGAGCTCGAAGAGGTATCCGAAGTCGTTGAATAGGATGACTGTGCCTGGGGTCTCAAGAGTGAAGTCTTTGTTGGGGTGGTAAACGAGGATTCTTCCTCCTACTTGTGGGAATGCGTCCGAGGTTACTGTGGCTAGGTATGGGTTCTCGGGTAGTCCATCTTCGATTCTGGCTTTGCTGACGTAGCGTGCGGGGTGAGCGTTACTGCGGATGTGGATGCCGTGATGATAGAAGTTGAGTCTAATGTCACCAGCGTAGATCGATAACGATTAGACAATCGTTGAATACCGAGCTCGTTACGGCCGCTCTCTAGCCAGACGAAGTTGAGCAAAAGGGAGAGGAGACAGAAGAGTGTATTGACTCCGCTATAGGACAGGAGACTCAACTTGTCGTCTTAGGGATGATAGTTCGAGTCTTATATACTGTACAAAGCATCCGGAATGTTCTACACTATGACGCGATATGGAAGACACTGGAATCGTACAGAAGCTAAGAGAAACTGGCAGAATGCATCATCCAGAACTCGATGGAACACAGCGGAAACACACGGAACATACTAGAAACTACTTGTATCGTACAGGTCCGGGCTCGGTTAACCCCTACTCTTACCCATGTCGTCACATACGAGCTAGTGACCTCTGGTGCCGAGGACGATGCGATGTCACAGAGGTTGCATGTGTGGCACCGAAGTCTGGTGGCACAGACATGCATGGCCAAATCGGCCCCCCAAATAGCCCATAGAGAAGGAGGTTGCATGCATGGCACTGAAGTCTGGCACCACTGACACGCATGGCCAAATTGGCCCCCCAAATATTCCACAAAGAAGGAGGTTGCGTGTGTGGCACCAAAGTACAGTGGCACAAACATGCATGGCCAAATAGGCCCCCCCCTCAAATAGCCCACAGAGGAGGTTGCGCACTTGGCACCAAAGTCCAGCACCAAAGATACGCATTGCCAAGTTGGCCCCCCCAAGTAACCCACAGAGAAGGAGGTTGCACATGTGGCACCAAAGTACAGTGGCACAAACACGCATGGCCAAATAGGCTGTCACCGGCGTAGATCCGATAACGATTAGACGATTGTTTGAATACCGAGCTCGTTACGGCCGCTCTCTAGCCAAGACGAAGTTGAATGAAGAGGAGAGAATTTGAGTGTATTGACTCCACTACTGGACAGGAGACTCAACTTGCCGTCTTAGGGACGACAGAGAGGGTCTTATATACTGTACAAAGTATCCGGAATGTTCTACACTATGACGTGGTACAGAAGGAGCCGGAATCATACAGAAGCGTAAGGAAACTAAGAGAAGCTGGCGGAATGCATCGTCCAGAACTCGATGGAAACACACAGAAACAGGCGGAACATACTGGAAGCTACTGTATCGTACAAGGCCTGGGCCCGGTTAACCCCTACTCTTACCCATGTCGTCACATACGAGCTAGTGACCTCTGGTGCCGGAGACAGAGCGATGTCATCACTCTCTGTCTAGGAACGTTGCCCTACCACGGGCAAAGCGGAGACCCCCGGCATGTGTGTTAGCGCGAGTGGGGCGACGAGTGTCGAGAGCTTGCAGGGCTCTGAGGCGGTGTTGGGCACGGGCTCCCTCGAGACAAGAGCGACTCTGACGAGTCTCTGCCTTGGCAGTTGTAACTCGCAGTCGAGTGCGTGGATCTCGGCCGCGATGTTGAGGATGCGAGTGTCGGCCTCATGATAACGAGCGACCTCTGCTGCCAGGCCCCAATCGTCGGTGCTGCGGGCCAAATCCATGGCCTGATGGTAGGACAACGACTTGCCACCGATGGTGTCGATGAGCCACATTGGAAGTGGCTCGGTGGGGGAGTCGCGGATGTAGGAGGGGGCGGCGTACAGGTCGTACTGGAAGATGGGATCGCCCTCTTGACCGAGGGTGCTGAGTGCGAAGGGGATGGGGCCGCTGCCCAGTTTGATGTAGCACGCTTGGCGCATGATGTTGTCGGCGTCGGGGATGACGAAATCGGGGAGTCGGCCGTGATTCTCCTCGAACCCCTGGGGCACTCTGCGTCGGGTTGGCGCGACATCTCTGCATGGAGATCAGTAAGCTCTTTACGGAGCTGTTCGATCTCAGTTTTGGCCTCGAGATGTTGGAAGGTGCGGCCGATAGCCGTGTTGGCAAGGCCGATGGCATGGTGCGGAGAGTACTCGCATCGAGTTCTGGGTGTCCCTGCATGACATTGAGGGAGCTTTGGGGTGAGAGAGGGTAGTTGTGTCTACGGACACGATCGACGATTTTGCCTTCTTCGGTCTCGGAGTCTGGGGCGATGGTGAGACGTGGGCACGCGGGGGTGCTAGTGGCTTCGGGGGTTGGCGTGCGAGGAGGAGTAGTGATGACAGGTTCGGGATGGGCAGGGTAGGTAAGGGTGGAGGATGGATCCACGAGCGTGACGGTGGAGGCACCGAACTCTGTTTGGGTGGAGATGACTTCGAGGGTGTCGCTGAAGACGTTGACGGGCGTAGAGGTGGAGGACATGCTGCAGTGGTGTGGAGATGTTGTCGCAGGTAGGATTTGAGGGAGCGGATGGAGACTTTGCGTTTCCTCTGTCCTCTTTTATCTTGTTTAGGAGGCGTCAATGGATTCTTCCGATGATAGGTCTGGACTAATGCGGGCGCGTGTACGTGGTCAGCTGCTTCCCATGTGTTGTCTGCATCGGGATACTCTTTCCATTTGATGAGGTATTGGAGTTGTCGTTTATGGCCAAAGTAACGGTGATTAATGATGGCCTCGACCTCATATTCTTCGGCATCTTCGATAAGGTCAGGAGGTGGCCTCGTGTAGTTGGTCCCATGTTCTGTAGTTTCGTGATAAGGGGTCAGGAGGGACCATGGAAGACGTCATGGATGGTCCAAGCTGTGGGAAGTTGTAGTCGATATGCGACAGGTGACACCCTTTCAACGATCGCGAAGGGGCCATGACATTTGGGGGCAAGTTTGGGCATCTGATAAGGGAGCGCGAGGTGTTTTGCTTCGAGCCAGACCTTGTCTCCGATCTGATAGGAGTCAGGTGGTGCGGCTCGTGCTGCCTCGTTCAAGGCTTCTTTTGCTTGCTTCCTTTTCTCCATTGCCTTTCTGGTTCGATCATCGATAAGTTGGACGGTGGTTGGTGGATAAGGGAGTTCCGCTGTGATTCTGGGGAGTACCCTAGAAGTGCTTCTATCGGAGCGATATGTGTCGTGGCGTTGGGGTAGTTGTTATGCACTGCCGTGGCTATCGCTAGCCAGTCGCTCCAGTCGTCTTGAGAGGCGCTGGTTATGAATCGTAGGTACTGTTCTACCCATTGATTCTTTCTTCTGAGAGACCGTCTGTTGAGGGTGGTAGGCTGTAGATATGTTTCGGTCAATCCCAAGGCGTTGACATAACGAGGTCGAGAAATGTGACGTGAATCGAGGGTCTCTATCTGATATAATTTTTGAGGGGATTCCGAACCATCGATACACGTTGTCTAGATAAAGTTTGGCGATCCCTTCTCCGGTTATGTTCGTTGTGCAGGGTAGGAATAGGGCTGCTCTGGTGCAGCCGTGGTCGACTATGGTGAGGATGGCGTTGTGTCCGTGGCTGTTAGGGAGCTGTGTGATTAGATCCATGGCT
>WTXL01000343.1:0-18978 GCA_022376525.1 Russula vinacea
CCATTGAACGCCAGCCTCCAGCCTTTTCCTCGCTCATTCCTAGCTATCAGTCGTCTCTTATTGCAGTCTCGCCCAGCCAGTTTTCCAAGTTTTTGCCTTTTTTCGTCGTGCTTGCAGCCATCTCTGGATTCGTTATCATTCTCCCTACAATTATCTACTTTTTTGCCAAGATTGCCAAGATTCCCTCTGCCTTTGCCAATGCGTCAAGAACTATTGCCGAATCATTCAAACCCATGCCAATTTCCAAATTCCTTCCCGCTAGCTTGCCTTCAAGGTTTACCTCGTCCAAATTGCCCATTTCTCTCCTTTCTCTGCTACTTTTGTGGACCGGACCGGTGCGCACTTATGAGTTCTCCCTTTCCTTCGCCATGATATTGACGTATTTATAGCCTGCCATCGCATCGTTCCTCACCTTTATCTGGTTCATCTCCATTCTTTTCTCCTACGAGCAATGCTCGAGCGCGGTACGTCCATTTGGAAGGGTGGCAAACAAATGTCTCACCTTTGCGCTCCAGATTGTTACTACCCTCCAGTGGTGTGGATTATTGACTGTTCAGGACACTGGAACACCGCCCCTGTTGGATGCAATTTACGAACAGACTGCACGTGGTGCTGCCGGACGCTCAGATCTTGTCGACTGCAGTGATCTATCTTATGAACACGGCAAGGGTCAAGCAATTACGGGTTCCCTTGGTTATGCGCACCTAGTGATTCAACTCAGCGAACACAAGCGTGAACTCCAACATGCTCGAACGTGGAGGGAGACCCAAGAACGGGAGGCGCAGCGCACTTACGCCAAATTCGTCGATTCCCAGAACAACCTCCACCGACAGCTGGAATTTTCACGCGTACGGGAACAGAACTTACACGCCGACCTATTTGCCGCTGAGAAAGAGCACGAGAAATTGAAGGCGCTCATCTCCAGTCTCGAGGCTTCTAACAGGGAGCAGCAGGGATGGGAGGAAGTCGCTGCCACTGCCAAAACTCGTTGTGCAGAGGCGAGGTGACCGCATCCAAGCTACGTGTGGATCTTGCGGCTGCCGTGGATCGCGTTTGCAACGTACAGGATCAACTGGTCCGCCAGATGGAGCTCGCGTCTGACAAAGACAAGCTCATCCAAACGATAACCGAGGAGTCACGGAGGGCACACACAAAGCTCAGGTGCGCGGAAGACAAGATTAAGCGCCTGGATGCGAGACTGCTTGATCGTCGGGTCCCCGAGAGGAAGCCATTGGATGGGCAAGTCGTTATCCGAGATCGTCACGAGCGCCGTCAAAGTCAAGACGTATTACGTGATCCACCACCCTTGGACCGTAACCTCCAACCCCGCTACCGGCGACCGACAATAACTTTGCCAGATGACACCGGCCAGACTCCACTTCCCCCAGAACAGCGCTACACCGGTACTCTACCCGTCAGCTCTGCTATCAATTTGAATCCCGATCCTACTCTCCGCCCTTCCAAATGTCCACCGGATTCGTCTAGCCAGGACCAAAAGGAACTTACCCCCATATGCGTGCTTGCCTGCTCCAGATAGCTGGATCTTTTGACAAAGAATCTGAAGTTGTCAAAGAGCAGCGGGCGTCACCGGAGGAGTTGACTAGGCTTATGCGCCGAAGCCCAATCATACCCCTGGATGTGAAGGCCAAGGAACGTGAGTTGTTGCGTGACGAGGTCGTCCGCCTGAAAGAGCAATTGGTCGTGGCAAAGGAGAAGCAGCTCATTGCGGAAGAAGAAGCCCGTGATGCTCGTCGTGAGCTTGATCAATCGAAAGTGACACTGCGCGAGGCGGAAGAAGAGGGCCGTGGCGTACGTCGTGAGCTCGACCAATCCAAAGAGACACTGCGCGAGGTGGAGAGTCACGTCATGGCCCTCGAATACGAGTTGGGCCTGTGTCAGGCAACGCTGCGAGAAGCACAAGATGCGCGGCATGCCAGCAAGGTCGAGTTGGACGAAATGGCCCTACTCCTGCGTCAACACCAAGTCGAGTCAGAGTCCTCGACGGCCATGGCAGAGGCGTCTCAACTCAAGTGTTCTCAAGCCACACTCCTAAGCGCAGCACTACAGGAGCGTGTAACCGAGTTAGAAGCGCAAGTCAAGACATTGAAGAACACGCAGAAGCATCCAGCAACAAGAGCAGTGCACCCCAATCCTCGTTCACTTTGTCCTACAGCTACAGGTACGTAAGCGTCTGATTTATGCCGTCTCGTATACTCATACACCGGTACTATTAGATCCTGAAGCAACTACACGCGACCCAGATAAACAAGATTCGGACTCCATATACATGACTGTTTCACCATCGATGCCTCGCCTTCTCGACTTATCATTGCCACCGTCATCATTGCCATCCAGCGACAGTTCCCTCTATTTAAGCCCCCAGATGCCTAGTATTCTCAAATTTTCATCGCCTCCTTCGTCATCATCGCAGTCTGGTACCGGGTTTTCGACATTGTCAGACCTTGATGCCATTGCTCTAGATGCTGATCCACAGATACCTTCCTCGCCACTCCCGGCACCACCTAGCCACATTTCCCTTGACATAAGCCATCACGAAGTTTCCCGAAGCACGCAAATAGATCTCGACAACGCAAGTCAGGAATCTACAGGTGAGTATCTTAGACAATTCTCAGCGAATGGATCGTTGAAGCCTTCAGATTTGTACCGTCTTCAGCCCTCGCTGCTATCTGAGACATTTTCTCTTCCTCCGTTTATCCCTCCCCCGGTTCCCCGGTCATTCCTGCTAGAAGGAGGTAGCTTTGGTTCAATGGACTGGCCACCCATTGGATCATCGCTACTTCCCGAAGAAGGGAATGTTCGGAAGGATGAAGATAAAGTTCTGGAGAGAAGTAAGTCGCTTGACAGGAGTTTCGGAGTTGCCAAGACGCTGATCCTTCCTTTCCAGCACCCGTAGTAGATCCTGAGACTTGCGAACCCGATTCACCGCCGATCCTGAAACTTGCAATACCCCCAGTCCACCGCCGATTTCGACCCAAACCTCCGCTCGAAGATGAATCTCCGTCTGTCTATAGAAAGCGACGGAATGGCCGCCTGGCGAAAAACCATGTTCACTCGCCTCTGCGTGATAAATCGAGGCTTGGAAACTTTGGTGAGCGGGTACGACCGAGGATCGTCTCTGCTTTCACTAACTTCGAGCTTGACAGTCCCCAGCGGGCGGCTTGCTCCAGAACCGCCGGTCCTCGACTTCGAGGACCTCTCGTTCGTCATACCGCCGGACTGTCCAACTAGCACGCCTCTGGTGTCTAGAAGGCGGGCTTCCAAGAGGGGCTCACCGGGCTCGCGGGGTGCGGCGGCGTTAGCCGGTGTTAGCCCATCGCCAGGAAAGATTTTGCGGAGAGGGAAGTAACTATCTTTGAGGGTCACTAAAGGTGCTTTATTTTAAGTTCATCGTGTGCCGGACAAATGGGAACCGTTTTGTAGTCGATGCGCGGGAGGTACTAGTAGTATGCTTGACTAGGGAAATGAGAAGAGTCCTATGGCTACGTATTAAGATGAGAAAGACTGGAGATGACCTGCACAGCGAACGGGCGGAAGCATGCAGTGCTTCTCAATCAAAGGTGAGGGGAGTACGTCTGAGGTGAGCTCGCAACACCCACCAAGCTAGGAGGGAAACGACGCGACGAGTGAGCGCTCAAGCGCTCAAGTTCAACTTGTTTCTCACCGCGCGTTTGCCACCTAACCTCTCCAAACTCGAGAGACAGCCCAGCAGGTGCACCCATCCTCTCTGGCCGAACGGTGGCTCTCCGTACCTCTAGTTCGTCTCCCAGCCCATCGTCCGCGTGTTCCCATCACCCCTCGACTTCCACTTATTAGTCAGTTTGCCTCTCGCACGACCCTCGCCCACGCCTTTGCCCATGCAGGCTATTTTTTTAGGTATGTGACTGCCAACTGTTCCCTCGCCCCCTCTGACAGCTCCTGCCGTCCCGTCCCCCTCCCCCTCACCTTTGGCCTTGACCCCCACGCCCATACCTTCATCCTCAACGCCCTTGTCCTCAACACCTATGCACATGGCCTCGCCCTCAGCACACAAACTCGACACTCAACGCCAACGCCAATGCCTCTATGCCAATGCCTTTGACACCAACGCCCTCACCCACAACCCCCATGCCAACACCAACACCAATGCCGCACCAGGGTTATGGTGCATTCATCAAGCAAGAGCAGCTCGTCAATTCTAAGGATGGCGCCAGGCTCTACTTTGTCAGAGGTGCACTCAGAGCTCCCAGGATGTATATGTATGCTGAGACGCGCGGTCCAGGCGGGCAAGGCTGCCTTGGCGTGGTGCCCGAGTCGGCATCAATCGCCAATCGTGTGTTCGCTTCCTTCCTTGCGCGCCAGCCCCCAGCGCGTTCGGACCCTCTGCCTCTACAGCCGACGCGCTTGGAAGATGCGCTCCAGCGACTGGCGGACATCGTGAACGATCCCGAAATCGCCTCGCGGGACTCAATATACACTGGAGTCAGGTAGCGTTCGATAAGAGTGATGCAAGAATAAAGTACGCGATTTGAGCGCAGGAAAGAAAGGTTCAGACAAAGTGGATTGAAGACACGCGAGGGGATTAAGGCGAGCAAGTACGATTGGATAACATTCAGCTGAGCACACATCGCGCTATATAAGCTATTACATGCCATTGTAGTACATGTCTCGCATTCGTAATAGTGATGCTATAACTTGTGCTATAACGATATAAGTCGCGTTTGCTATTATGTAGAGCATCGCGTGACAATGAAGAGGGGACGCGTGGTCATTTGGTGGACCATACTTGAGTCAATCGTATAGTAATAGGACAGAGCATCATAGAAATTTAAAAGGGACAAGGGAAACAGGGGAAATAAAAAGAATGGACCAAGCGTACAGTAAGAGGCGCGAAGCCCCTGAGTGGGGTCCAAAAATTATCGAAATTATCCTTTGGGGTCTGTTCCAGACGGAGCCCCGGGGCGAGGTGGTGCGATCGGGGGTGCTCACGCGTGAAAACCCAAGTTCTAAAAAGTTGTTTTAGACAGTTATTGACTTGGTTATCGACGATATATTACTGCGCCTACTGTAAGCGCCTCTCAAATGAACACGCGCTCGTGCGCGTGGGTATCAGCATGAGACGTCACGGTATGATGGTGACCCAGTCAGACCTCCACGATTCAACGCGGTTAGACGTTAGTCCTAAGCGTATTTCAGTGTACAACGTACTAGGTCAAGGACAACCGTTCACTCACAAAGTCCCCGAGTCCGTCCGCATAATCGCTTCTTGATGATCCGCCGCCCCGACCCCTGCAGCCACGGCCATTGTGAATGGAGTCTGACCTTTTGTTATCCCGAGTATGGATATCAGAGCTGTACTGGAGAAGCAACCGTACAACGTCAGAATATCCCTTACGGGATGCCAGATCTAACGGAGTCGCGTTGTTTGCAGCTCTGGAGTTCGCATCTGCACCATGCTCGAGAAGAACCCGAACAACTCCCACACGTCCGCTTACCGATGCATGATGCAACGGAGTCCAATGGTTCAGTCTGTTGCCCGGGGCTTTTGCATCTGCGCCGTGCTTGACGAGAAGTCGAGCAACATCTTCTCCTAGCGCAAAATATAGTGGAGTCCGGTTTACCGGGTCTTGGGCTTCCACATCCGCACCGTGCTCCAGGAGGACCCGAGCAACTTCCACATGGCTCCCCTCCGACGCCCGTTCCAATGGGCTCCATGTGCGCCCGTCCCGGGCCCCCATATCCGCGCCGTGTTTGAGAAGGACCCGGGTAACTTCCACATGTCCACCTTGCGATGCCAGAAGTAATGAAGTGCGATTATTATCCTCACTCCGTGTTTCTGTATCCGCACCATGTTCAAGGAGCAGCTGGGCGACATCCGCATGTCCGCGGCGCGATGCTACATGCAACGGTGTTTCCTTCTTCTTGAATCCCTGAGCGTTTACGTCCTGTGAGCGTTCGACGATCAGAAACGCCACAACGTCGTAAATCCCACAGAAAGTAGCATAATGCAAGGGTGTTGCTCTGGCCTTTTCAGGGCGTTCCAATACCCAAGATCGACGCCAAGAATCTTCAGGATCATATACCCAGAGCCAGACGGAATGATGGCTCTCGCTTGGGTCAAACAGACGTTTCATCTCATCTTGCACCTTTGACGACACATTGTCAAACCGCGCATGACCCACCCAATGCTCCGCAGCATAGTCTGCAAGAGGGAAGTCATCCAAGCTGTCTTTGGTAATGTTTTCGTCAAGGTGCAGGAGGACACCCAGACAGGCTTGCGCAACGATCGTATGAGCTGCCACCATGGAAACACGAAAACGGGAAATGGTGTCCTTTTCTTTGACAAGCCGCGCTGACGTTAAGTATTCCTTCACGGAAAAATGCGCAAATTGGACAACGGGGGAACCACTGTGCGGCTTGACAACGGCAAGCAAACTGGAGCACAGGGACATCACAGCGTATGTCGGGTCTTCCGGACGCCAGTCTGCAAGCAATACGGGTGTTGATCCAGCTTCAAAATTGAATGCGAGAAACTCCGCGAGCTCGGTGACAAGAAGTGGACGGGAAGCTGCTGCGACACACTGAAAAAGACGGTGGGCATATTCCCAATTTTGCTCGTCGATTTCTTTCAAAGTGCGCGTATATGTCTCATCCAGGGTCTCTGGTAATTCGTCCAGAGCACGCCGAATACGCCCTGGAATGCAGCGACGGAGGTAGACCAACTGACAGAACACCCAACGGAACCTACAGTAAAGTGAATAAGAGAGATAAGCAATAGTAACCTGGATAACTTACATCCCGTCAGCTTTCTTTGTGAGCACATCAATCACTAGTTGCTTGTCCGTCGCCTTCCATCTTCCCATCTCACAGTTCGTGTGAACGATTGACCTAATATATTCGGCAATGTCCTTGACTTGCCCACTCTCGCCGTGAAGGGAAACTGAACAGAAAGCTAGACGCTCAAGGATAGGCACGATGTCAGCCTCAGGTCGGCTAGTGACACAGATTCGCAGCAAATTCGGAATCTGCAAATTGACGAGTTCCTCTATAAGCTCCAAGACTTCCTCACGAGAGGATGGCAATCCAGTTGTTATTGGACATTCGTCCAAAGCATCGATAATTATATAGACTTTAGCCTGCCCTGGGAGCTTTAGCATGTCTTTGAGACAGCCTAACAATTCGCTGTCACTTGCATGTTGCGAGCCAAGACGATGAGCTACATAGAAATCGGAAAGAATGGCGGAGTAAGCGTCGGACTGTCCACAAAGCTGGACCAAAAGTGATGAGAGTAGGCCACGGAGGCCCTTCTTTTGATCCTCCCTGAAGTCGAAATAAAAGAACGCGAGAGAAGCAAGTCCAGATTTCTGCAAGGCGCGGATGTCCTCAATGATTGCAGAACTAGCCAATAGCATAAGCTCGCGAATATGAAAAAATGAGAAATTATCGCACCAAATGACGCTCTTTCCCGCACCCGCTGTAGAGGCAGTAATCATCAGATCCCGTATAAAAAAAAAAGGGTCTGGAATACGGACGTTTTCCATTAATCCATAAGAGGGATCTTGGACTAGAAAATTTCCATTTCTTATACGTGTCACCTTCAATCCACCATGTTCCGGTTCCGGTATACCGAGATTTATGCGCAAGGTTGTGATTCTCCCAGGGATCCGGAGGACATAGCCAATTCCGGATGTTTTGTTGCACTTTGTCACCTGCAGATCATGCTCAGTGCTCAGTGCCTCCCGTTATCAACAGCGGACTACAAATAGGAAATAACCTACGTTCTGCCTCGTACATTTTGCTCACAACTTCTTGCACAGATTCTGTCACCCAGCTAGACATTGTATCTGCCGTTTATTCCTAGCCAGTATTAACGTACCTAGGGCACCTGAGATACGGGCTGACAATTCATTTCCTTCCGAGTCTAGATGTATGAATGGTCGACAGCAAGCGAAACAGAACAGGTAGGATTCTTACCATCCATGGCAACCTTCCTCTGCTGGACTAGACCGTGGACAACCTCGAGTGTCTGTGCCGCGGTCGCCCGAACCTCGTCCAGAGTGAGCCTATCCAATCTCTGGAGCGTTGCTTTGATCCCATTCTCTCCTCGAAGCTTCTTCACAAATTTCACTGTGTTCCATTTGAGTCAAGTGTAGTACCAACGAGGACGGACTCACTAAAACGACCTTGCTTGACCTGCTTGGTCGCAAGACCGAGGGTGGAGAGCAGTTCCGCTATTATCTTCAACAGAACATATGTCAAAGCTGGTGTAGGAGGGACACCGGTATAAACGGCGAGTCTGCTGAGGAAGTTCTCGAAGGACGCAAACAAATCAACGAGCGAGTTGTAGCTAGAACTAACATCTTTGACCGCCTGGAGACTCAGATGTCACGGAGGTATGTAGATGGGATCTGAGAAGGGGACACACGGAAAGAAGGACAGCGATGCCAGCAAATATTGCACTCGCAGGCGGGAATACCTGTAGAATAAACGATTAGGAACAAGCTAACCAGATAAATGTTTTCGGATGTACTAGACCAATACTCCCGCTAAGAATGCCGGTAGTAGAAAGCGTGTAGAGGACGCCAACCGAAGACTTGAGTGACTTCATAAGCCTCCCATCGTCTGGTCTGAATTCGCGGAGGACCTGTGCTTGTTCTTGAAGAATGGCGGTGATGGAATCAACAGAGTTACATGTTTCAAGTTGTTTGGCGAGGGGATGTTCGATCAGTTTGCACCCCGTCTGATTTTGGTACTCCTGCAGAGCAGCGTCGAAGAGGTCCCGAAAGGATGAGGGTTGACTCATATCAGAATATAAAACCGTTGAAGAAAGAGATGTCAGGAACGAAATGTAGATGGTAGTAGTGATGGTAAAGGGTTGTGTGAGAAGGCGCACTGCCTTGCGATCGATAAGGATAGTCGTTTCCCACGAGGAATCGCGGGATGCTTAAGATGCTTCCTCGCCCATGGCATTTACTTGCGTGTCGCCTGCGGTCGTGCGACGGAGAACGCAGATCTATGCGCAGGCCGCGGCCGGGCATCGAGTTGCCTTTTCACCTCTTGACTACCACGGACGACCGAAGCGAAAGAGCGTGGTTCGACTCCTTTTATCGGTTTTTTTTAAATAAAAAACCTGGATGTCCATGTCACCTCACTCCCTTGGGTGATCCGCGCCCCGCCATTCACGATTCAGATACTCAGAACGGGTACAGGAAAGAGTGGTTCGAGATTGACCGAAATTGGGTGTCCCACTCAGGTGGGTGAGGATTAACTTACTGTGATAAGCTCCGGGTTTCCCCCATGTTCATACGTATATCTTTGCTTATCTCCTTTAGCACAATCCGAGAAGGCACGGACGCGCAAGCGCGTCGCAACGCTTGATGAGTGCTTTGAAACACTATCGCAGAAGCTGTCTCGCGAGCTTACCAGGGACCAGTTGGTACATTCCTAGAGTGCCGCCGCAGGCCATCCAGCGCATGGGCCTCCCGAATGGGTTCACGTCGCGCATCTCGAGTA
This sequence comes from Russula vinacea, assembly GCA_022376525.1. NCBI lineage: Eukaryota > Fungi > Basidiomycota > Agaricomycetes > Russulales > Russulaceae > Russula > Russula vinacea. Next base: position 9,511 of record WTXL01000343.1, read on the forward strand.
CGGCCAACTTGGCGGTGCGAGCTATCCAGCGCCTGCCCATCTGAGATACACGCCCTTGCCTTCGCCCTCGACCCCAACACCACGTTGATGCCCCCGACACCCCCTTTACGATACCCTAGATGGCGGGTGGGCCAAGAACTCGGATATACAAGCCAAAGTGACCTTCCCGTGGCCAACTTAAGCTCGACAATACCTGCAGGTCCTATCGGTCCGTCCCCTTCAAACTTTTTTCTCCTCTGAGCCATCTGATGACTTCGCAGATCACAATGTACGAGTGATCTCGGACGTCTCGATCAAGATGGGTCCGACATTGACTGGCGCGAGAATGTGGCACTTCATGGCAAAAAGAAATATGTCGACAAGCCATGCCTTGGGTTCACGACCACCAGTGCGCTTCCGACCCACTGCGCCCTCACTTCTGAACCTGTTTCCGGTTCCCTTTCATTACATCCCCTCTTCTACAGGTTTTTGCAATCGTGGCCCCACATCGCACACCTCTTTGTGTGCACCTTTGTGAATGCCGGTCGCTACACGCACGCAAACTGCCTATACCCTCTTGTAGGGCATTGTGAGGGTGTTTGCCGTGATTTTGCTGTACTTGGCTACTGTGAGGCCAGCATCGAGTGTTCCGAACAGCACGTCTACGAGTGTCCTGACTTGCTGAGAGTGGTGAGTGCCTGAACAAGTTCTGCAAACTTTCCCATGTCTGCCCATGTAGGTGCGTTTCTGTACCGGACCACTACCAGTTCCTGCAGTGGTTACTGTGTACTTGCCCTCACCCTCACCCTTGGTGTGGATAGGTGGTTAGATGGGTAGCAGTATTAATAGTAGTAGTATTTTGCATTGTAATAATATAGGAATCATAATAGAGATTCTTACAACACTAGATTGAGAGTTTGAAATGAAAGGCAAAAAGAAATTCATGATTTACTGATGAATATGATACATAATTCTGATTAGCTATTATCTTGCATGGCAATGGCAAGTCTAGATTGCATGTGGTCTGTGATGGGTGTGACAGAAGCCACAGACCTGACATTGTGTATACCATGTTCACGTCTGATAAGGCATAATTTTTGTGAGACCTCATCCATATTCAAACCTCTGAGCTCAAGGGTCAATTTTGAGAAATTTTGTGAGGTCACCAGCTTTAGGGCCCTACAAACTCCAGCCTTATAGACTTTGAACTGATCAGGGTCAGATGCTATCTCTAAGCAGAGGCGAGGGTTGGGCCAAATTGGTCATATGTATCATCAATAATCTTGCAGTTTGGACTGGCTGGGTGTAGCGATGCACTAAAGAGTTGCATGAACAAGACACAATACATGGCAGGACATTACGTACGCTTGATGAATCTCACTTCTGGTCCATGGATTCATGATAATGACTATTTCAGAAACTGTCTTGTGCAAGCGTGACCATCGTTTCTGGATGGGAGATGTAGTGTATATGACAAAAAATGGTGTTGCATGGTAAATGAGGTCTATTGGGACACCATTTCGAGATTCATCTGCATCAACCAGGGTCCAGATGATGCTCTTTATGGCATCTAGAACCTGAGACTCTGTACCCATGTTGTAGACACCTTCTTCGACAAATATGTAAAGTGAGTTGCTGTTGCTATGTGGCTCCCAGTAGCGCCAGATAACTGGCCTCTTTTCTGCAAGGCACCTGCATAGTGCATAATAGATCCAAACACTCTTCCCTGTCTAGGAGGTTAATGGAAGGCCAAATTATGCTGATGTATCATGTAGGGACTCACCTATGCCAGGTTGTCCAGTGATCACAGCTGCTGGCACACAGGTACTATAGTGTCTTTTATCATTGTAGTAATCCACAAGATAATCATAAATTCGTATGTATTCAGCCTGCCAAATCATGAAGCAATCAAGCAAGTACTACTAATTTTACCCAATCTGAATTCACTCACCCGGACCCAGATGCTTCTCATCTTTATGGCATCATTGTCAATGTTAAGGACATAGCAACCAGGTTGAATGTCATCATTTTCACTGTTGCTGGGATTGGAAGTTGAGTGTTGTCGAGCATGCCATGCTTCTTCTTCCTCTGCCATGCTTTTCCCCCAAAACTTGACATGTAGCTGTGCCAATGGTTGGTTGTCACAGAGCTTTGTCCATCTGTCAATTCGTTCTGGGAAGACAACAGAATCGAGTGAAGTGCCGGTGCATGGCCACCTTGGCATGACTAGTGTATCAAAGAAAATGAAAATGAGACACGCCCCTAAGCCGTGCGGAAATTGATTCCTATTAGGGGCTTGTGTTCGGGCCACCATGTCCGGACCCAAGTTAGATCTGGCAGCTTCTGGCTCGTCCTTATACTCTTGTGGTGAGTATGGCTGCTGCACATATCCATACAGAGGTCAACGATAGGCTCTTCCAGACTCTTGTACGTGAAGCGCCATCGTCGCCAAGAAATCGTAGAGTCAGCAGGAGCATTGGGACAGCCGATCATATTCTGGAGGTGCGTCCGCCACTTTCCCAAATTCCCATCGACGTTGACCTGTTTACTATAAGACTTTCCTAAACATTTTGTTGGTTCTTTACCACTCTCGCGGACACCTGAGGCTGCAGGGTTCAAAGTTGGTTCGCAGCTCCGAGTCTTGTCGCGGCGTACTTTTGTGAGAACGTGCTGTAGGGCAATCTTTCGATTTTCGGACGAACAAGTTGCTAGTATCACGTCGGCAATAAAGCTATCTCCCTCGCTCGCGGCTCACCAGTGCATTGGACTCGATTCTGGCAGGTCTCTACTTCAAGTTTGAGTCAAGCATCCTGGTACGGGAACAGACAAATAGTTTGCCCGGGGCCGTTTCTCGAAGATTTGGCTTTGGCGATTGGGTTGAATTGGCGAGAGACGGCACGCATTCAGACCCTGTGCTGAAGTGGCTGGACTCGAAGTACGTCCTTGTTAATTTGCGCGAACGAACACGAGAGAGGAACTCGGACGTGTTTTCACAGGGAACTTTCATTCGGATATTTTTTTGGAACAAATGAAAAATGGTGATATCTACCGAGCCATACTCTCCGGAAGCGAGGGGCTAGTGGCAGGGGTGGGTTTCGGCAGTGGGTAGGGTGGCCGATGAGAACGTTCGCGATACTGCTAGCATTGTGCCATGCGATGATGGCAAAATAGTTCTACGCGGCGACTTCACCACGTTCAATTCAAGTTGAGCGCGTTTGGTTACGCGCGAAAAGGGGTTTGTTCATTCATTTGGTGAGGCATCCCAGGACCACCACACAAAAAGACGACCACTGGCACCGCAAGACGTCTTCCAGCTTCATATCTCCCAATGAGGTGTACGGTAAATCTCTTCCAAGTCGGCGTAACATTGGGAGTCCGACACATGACTAGACCAGCAGGAACCAACAACTATATGCGTGTGACTCTATCCACGTCCCAGCATAGATCTTTCCAAGGAGTGCGTATCCCTGCAAACAGTAGTCTGTCAACTCTGCCAGGCTGGCATACGGGTCGCAATACTAGCCACTGGTAGTGAGAACTTGGGAGAACTGGCTATAGACATCGCGACGAACCCTGCTTGGTTACAGTCTTACTGCAAGGATGGGAGATACAGGGGATTATCGATGACCTGTCAGCGCATCGTCAGCAATCGCAATTTGTCACTATCTTACCAAGGCGTCGTGTGCCAGTGCGCTTCCCCGCCATTGTTTGAACCCTTTTTCTCTATCTGGGTTGCACTCGCGTGCAGACAAACTCGAGGGTGGTCTCAGTACTCTCCCGAGGTACTCCAATCAGGACGACGAAGTTACAGGATACCCCATATAGAAAGGTCGTTTCAGGTCGCTTCGTGGCCCCTTTCTTGCTCGTGTGACCATGAGTTTCAATGGGCGCCAATCCATTAATTAAAATTTCATGACGTCACCCCCCGCAGCATCTAGAACTTTTCCGTTATCCAATCTTCAAATGAGCAGATTGTGTGGCTTTGTGTGGGGTGGGAGACGGTTTCAGACGACAGAACACATGACTTATCCAAGCCAAGGAACCGAAACGAGTCGGATGGGGTAAGGTCACGGTGGCCCAGGCGCGAACGGCCGATCCCGATCATTGGGTGGCCAGTGGTGGCCCTTGAGAACGTTGGGAACGTTCGATTGTGGCGGTACAGTATCCGCTTAGCTGGTTCGAGATATCTTCGGCCGACAGCGATACTAGGTCGTGTGCCATGCGATGATGGCCCATCCAGTGGTTTTACAGTGCGACATTGCCGCGCTTTCAAGGTTGCGGGCGCGTTTTGTTTCAGGTCGCATCCTTCCAAAGAGGGTTTATTCGTTCAATTTCGACGAGCAGCCTGGGACTGCAACAAAAGACGACTCGGATGTCTTGATCCGGGAGATAGGATCTCCCTCTTGAAAGGTACCACATGGACGATGTGGGCAGGTCTCCAGCTTCCACCTTCATATTTCCGAATGATGCCGTAAGAGCCATCTTTTGTTCTCTTAGAAACTTTGCGGCGTAACATTCAGAGTGGCACACGACTGGGCTAGCAGGTTCAGGAACCAGCACCGACACATGTACAGGACAAATACTCTCTCTACCTCTACTCCCGTATAACGCGATAGGCTATATTCTCTCCCTCCGGAATGTGCGCATCCATGCAATAGTAGCTAGTCCAACCCACTCATAAGTTACTGCCTGCTAGTGAGCATTTTCGCGGCATGCAATACGAGGACATATGTACGTAACCCTCTGGGCCAGTCCGTTCCAGATGAACTGGAGGGCTCAGGTACAGTACCCAAGGTCCGGTGCTGGAGAGGTGCCACCCCTACTAGTCCCCCTAAAAATCAGTGGCTCATCCGGGTGCCTCGGCCGCAAACTCGTCATCGCTCAAGATGCCGCGCAAAGTCTCGCTGATCTGCGCATGCAGCGCCTCTGTCCATTCACGAATCGCAGGGACAGGCGCACATCCAATCATCAGTTAAAAGGCAAAAAAGGCCAGCCTCCACGCTTGGGTGGTATAATGATACGCACTGGCTCGGGCGACCGCCGCCGTATAGTCTTGGTTCGCTTGTTGCATCTCTTCTTCGAGCGTCGCCAGGCGCGCTGCCTTGGGTCACACGCACCGAAAAAAAAAGAAGGGGAATGGAGGGGACATCGGTCAATCTCAAACTCCTGCCATGTGGGGGGTCCTTGCGCGCGCGTACCTGGACTTCTTCCGGTTCTGGAATTGGGAGGGATTGGATAAGATATTCGATTTGTTTAGCCTTTACCATGAGGTCGTCCACGAGCTCCTTCTTGTTTGCTGTTCGATTCGGGTGGAGTGAGAAAGAAATGGAATACGTTTAGTAGGGGAATACGCCGAACCTTCGAAGACATCTGGGGGATCAACTTTTTCCGGGTTACGTTGCTTCGTTACGGGGATCTCGTCCGAGACTTGGACAAAGTGACACGGGTGGTGAGATAGGCGATGCTGCGAGACATGATGTGAGGAGCTAGCGACAAACAGATATCTGTAAGTGGAAAACTATGATCAGAGCAGAAAGAGGAAAACTTGCATTCTGGATCTCATCCTGGAGCTGAGTGATGCGGTCCATGCTCGACAGTTCCTCTAGCATCGCTGTCTGAGACGAGCGACCATGACGATTTTCCCTTTCGACGGTTATCCCCCCCCAAATACAGGAGCGTGACTGACAAATGGCGTGACGCGTGACGTGACCTCCAGCCATCAAGGGCGTTCGTTCAGAACCTTCGCACTTCGCACCTTTCCTTTACACACTATCCACACTCCTCATCGTTTGAAATGGGTAATGATGGCGGAAGTATCCCCGATCGTAGGGACCTTGTCCGGAACAAACCAAAGGCCGAACAGGCTGACAAGGCAAATCAGACTCGGGCCCGGTGGTTCTTCTGCGCTCTGTCCAAGGTATGTACCATCTAGAAACCTGACGCCACAGGGATATGTCCGAGGACTAACCAGAAATGTTTGTGCACAAACAGCGTCCACTTCAAGAGCCTATAGTGTCTTGTGACCTTGGAAAGCTATACAACAAAGATGCGGTGATTGAGTTTCTACTAGACCGGTCGGCGTTTGGCGATGGGGAAGAAATATGCAGGCATATACGTTCACTAAAGGTGCGTAGCACCTCCCAAGGTGTACATTACGGGGATTGACTCTCGCCGCAGGACGTCAAGACACTCGAACTCACACCTAATGCTACACCAAAGTCTGACGCACTCGACTCGTCCATTGATCGAGGGATGTTCGTCTGCCCGCTCAACTTTAAAGAGATGACAGGAATGGTTCCCTTTGTGTACCTATCTACCTGCGGTTGCGTCTTTTCTCAGGCCGGGCTCAAGGCTGTCTCTTCCCCGACGCCACCATCCGAAAAGGGGAAGGACAAGGCTGCAGGGGGCGAAGGGGGCGCGCAGTCACCGTCGGACGGCCAACTGGACGTCTGCCCACAGTGTGCAAAGAAGTACAATCGCTCTGAGGACGTGAGGATGCTGAACCCAGGACCGGAGGAGGAAGAGCGGATGCGGAGCGCGATGGAAAGGCGGCGCGCTATCAAGGGAAAGGGAAAGAAGCGCAAGGCAGCGCCCGAGGGGGCAGAGGGGGAGCAGCCACCTGGGAAGAAGAAGAGCGGATCTCGGTCTGGGAGTGCGACGCCGTTGACGGGACCGACGATTGTGGGTGCGGCGAATCGTACGGTGGCCAGTAGCTTGGCCATGGAGGAGGCGAAGCGGAAAGCGCATATGAGCGAGGCTGTCAAGTCATTGTACCGACCGAAAGACGGGAAGGCCCGGAAGGAGACGTTCATGACGATGGGAACGTTCACAAGGGTGAGTCAGTCAGTTTCGGTGGTCGGTTGTGATCTGACTCTGAACGTTTACAGTATGCGTGAGCTGTACTGTACTCTTACTTACTATACGTCACCCTGCTGTTCTTAATAGAAAATCGGCCGAATCTGATAATTGGAATTTGTGTCCGACCTGGTGATCACCCGACTGGCGCTCGCTGCGGGAATGGGAAGGCCACCAAGACTCGGAGAAGTGACGCTGTCTATTATCATGTTCCCTTCCACAATGCTCTTAAGCCTTCGCCTGCTCTCGACCCCCAAATATCCAATCCACGTTGTGCATCGCCCTCCCCGCCAACTGTGCGGTTCCTCACTATAGCGTAAATAATCACGGGGATCTGTCAGCGCTATATAGTCGCGTGCCCACTAATCCTCCCTCTTTCTATTCCCAGTCCTCCTCCCCTTCCCGACGTCCTCCCTTCCCTCCTCTTCCCTCCTCATCCTCCACCACGTTCGAACTCGCCCCCCGCTTCGATTCTCCTCCTCCCCCGCCCCCGCCCCCTCCCCCTTCACCCATACCCATACCCACGCCCTCACCCACATCCTCCCCGCATCCCGCATGTTCGTTTCTACAGAGCGCCTCTCGAGCGCATGGCGACACACGCCTATGAAATGGAACCCTCTTGCCTGGTTCGTCGGCGCGCTCTTGCTCGTCCTCATCCAGTATCGACGACACCGCTTGGAGAAGGAAGTACACGTGACGAGGATGGCCACGAGGTCATCAAGCTCAAGGGTCCCTGGCAGGTGGGTAATGCCCTCGTTATTGTTTTTTTTTTAGCCAGTCTCGTCTTGTTATACTTCTCCATTTGCTTCCTTCCATTGTGCGCCGCACGTTTTGGAACTTCCGTCATACTCCGGTGCGAGTCACAATTGTGCGCCGTCTTCCCCTCCCCTCCCCAAAGCTCGTCCTCCATTCTCATCGTGCCCTAGCGCCGTGAGCAATCTCGGCCTCACGAGTGGGGTTGTAGACCCCCGAAACTCCCGCATCCGCCTGCTCGTCACGCAGTCTTTGTTGACACTTCATCCACAATTTCAACAGGTTCACATCCTTGGTGCTCTCCCCCTGCGCAACCTCTCCGCCTTTGGGGCTGGCTCAACTCTTCCAGCTACCAGTATGGCTCCGACCTATCGGCTTCAAGACATATGCCTTCCTCTTTGCTGTAACCTCACAGAAATCAAGCCATCCGATCTCCGCGAATATCCTTTCTGGTGCATTCTTCTATGGTCACTTGCGCCCGGGACACGTCATATCGCCGATGCTGCTCTCGTTCGCCAGCAGATGGAACCCTGTTACACTTTGGCACCGTGCATGGCGCACGCGTCAAGCAAGTTAAAGGCTCACCTACTCCCTCGATGCCCTCCTCGGCGTTGAGCGACCCAGGTCTCGGAGCCGAACGGTACGAGCCCGTCGACGACGGTGCCGTTCCCCGAGCGGAGATGGCGATAGTCGACGACCGCGAATTTGCGAACGTGAATGGGATAGAGTACAGCCTTTCACAGCTCATTGGGGCGTCGGCGCCCACGACACCGCTTTCCCCCGCATCTAGCGGAGACGAGGAGACTGCAGCTAGTGCCCCACCAGAATTCCCTACCGATCCAGAGTCGTATGGTCGCCCTTCGCCGCCTCCGCTGCCGCAGAAGTATGGCGTGCGGTTTGACGCGTCTGTAGTCGAGCCGGATAAATCCGTTCAAGAGACCGTGGCTGACCATGCCTCAGTTGCGAAAGAGCTCGGTCCTCGTAGCGCACTTGCGGGTCGTGCAGGCCTACAAAGGCGCGGCTCTGTTCGGGTCAAGCCGGGAAACCGGCTCTTTTTCACGGTCATTTATCTCGCGCGGGAGACTATCACCGTTTCCACAGTCCAACGGCGTGGGTCGTCGAAAAGCGGAGGCATTTCCAAGGTACTGTTTTTGGCTTGGCAGCTTCCTCTTTGGACCGTACTGATGTCAGAGACAGGTGAATTGTTTTCGGTATCGCCGTGGGTGGCGAAGCGCGTAGAGAATTTGTTTGTGTTGAACGAACGTGTGGCGATGCTCGGGCGCTGGCGGCACGGCTTCTTTGGCATGGTTCCCGTAGGCGCGACGAACGTGGGGAGCATTAAAATAAATTTCGATCAGGTGCGTCCGGCAGATTTCTGCCGTCATGGCAGTCGCTTACAGACTCGTGGAAACAGGCTCTGCGCACGAATGTACGCGGACGTCCACCGCCGCCGGGTACGTACTCGGAGGCCGTCTACTCTGCTGCGTCGCCGATTCTGAATGGGCAGCCGTTGAGACCGGGGCAAGAGATGGGCGGGTTCTGTCTTGGAGCACGATTGTGCTTGTGTTTGAGGCGCCGTCGAATTTTGAGTTTGGGGTGCATGCGGACAGAAAGTGCGCGTCGGGCAGAAGTTGGGAGATGTTCTTGGGCCCAAGGAGAAGGAGGATTGAGACTTGTCCTTGATACTTACGGGTAGTGCTATGAGATCCACCATGACATCTACGAACTACATCAACTAGACATATATTTTTCGTTCCACTTCCTATGTTCTTGTTCGTTTTTGTTTTCTTGCGTGCGTGAATCTCGTGCAGCCTCGCTTGACAGCCTTTTTCAATATTCATTTCATGTCTATATTTCTTGGCTATGTACTGTACGTAATTC
>WTXL01000344.1:0-18938 GCA_022376525.1 Russula vinacea
CTCAGTCACAGTAGAGCATTCATTGAGCAGACTGCAAGGTAGATTGAAACAAAAACCAGATGCCCTTTCTTATGATTAGTGTTGCAGCTATTCTATAGCCTGAGCTTGAGCAGGCAATTTCAAAAATGTCAACATTATAAATTAAATTAAATAGCTAAAAATATTTGAAATCTTTAAGCAGCTAGAAAACCTCAAAAATCAATGAGTCTCTTATTGGCACTAAGTGATTGGATCAGCCATTCTCATGTAATTTAATTGACTTTAAAATTGACTGATTTTGACTTGAATTAAAGTTGATTAAATGACATGAGAATGGTTGATCCAATCATTTAGTGCCAATAAGACCCATTGGTTTTTGAGGGTTTCTAGCTTCTCAAATAGTTTCATATTTTTAGCTATTTTATTTTATTTATAATGTTGATATTTCAAAACTGACTACTTGAGCTGCAGCAACACTACTGTAATCATGATGCAAAGTGACTGGCCATTGGTACTGACATGATTGATAATACATTATTATTATTAGAGAGTATTACTGTAGTACTGTATGTCTGAGCCAAGTCAATTCCATGTTGGTGGATGTGTTCACACAAGCAAGTGACTTGGAGTGGTCAGGTTTTGAGGTCAGAGTACCTCTAGGCTCAGTGCAGGAAAGTGACTGCCTAATCGGGCTGCTCCAGTCACACTGGGCTGGCAGCAGTGGAAACGGGCTCAGAGCTCACTCAGGAGCTCTGCTGGGTGGGCAGTAACATGACTAGGGATGGAGCAACAGAGAATGCAATGGGAAGGAAACTGGAATGAAGGGAATTGACTGAGAACTGAGTGAGAACTGAGGGAAATACTAAAGGGCACTGCCCTCCTAAAGGTAGTGTGTGTCAAGGGTAACCCTTGGGTATATTTTTTGTACCCTTACCCCTACCCATCAAAACCCTTACCCTCAGTGAGGGTAAGGGTTTTGATGGGTAGGGGTAAGGGTAAGCAAAGGGTTTCAAGGGTTTTAAACCCTTGAAACCCTCCACTGGCACATGTACATTCACAAGACCTAGACTGACTGTCAAAAGTTGCATTGTATGTACTAATGACTGGGTGTAACTATGGATATTATAAACCAATACTACCTTACTTGTGCTATGTATGCCAGCCTTATATGCTGTCCAAAGTGCCCACACATGCTGTAAGAGGCCTGAGTCAAGCCAGTATATTTGAGTGAAATTGAGGAAGATGCCAGATCTTCTAAGTCCCAATCCACTGGAATGCATCCTATGACCTTTGCTCAATATTCTCTTAAAGGTTTGAGGTGTTCCAAAGTGTTGGAGATGGTGTGCAGTTGATAGTAGAAAAGGTGTAATTGGTTGAGTCACAAGTTGAGTGGTGAGTCTCATGTGTATGCCACACCAGGATGCCCCATAATTCCTTGACATGCACATTTGAGGGTTTAATGTATGCACACATGTGTTCTAGGGCTTAACACACATGCATGTGTTCATGGATTCAACCTGTGTGTATTGGAGGGTTCAATGTTCAATACTTGAGGGCATGTGGTCAAACATGTGAGTGTTTGATGGTTCAACACATGTGGGCCTTCAAGAATTCAATGTGTACCACTTGTAGATTACTTGTAAGTTGTACATGTAGTTAGTTATCAAAACAATTACTTTATAACCTGATCAGTACCTGTTTGATAAGCTCCATCACTGGGACGGAGAGTGGTGAGGTGTTTTTGGACCGACTGCTTGGCCTGGATCATATGATTCTCTTTGTACGATTACTCATCGCGATGACACCGCTGACTGATAGGACAGCTCCTGAGTCAGCCTTGCTTACCAAGGCTGACTGACCGAATTATTGATCACTGACTAATGACTTGATTGCTTACTGATGACTTACCAACCAGCTTACCAACCAGTTATTAGTTACTTAGTAATCCTTGGTTCGAACCTGTATTTAAGCCCACTATCTCTGACAGTTGAGCCTTAAGCTTGACTTTGCTACAATTGCAGCTTGTTCACTCAACTAGTGAGGCCCCTCTCTTCTCTTCCATCTACCTTAGAAGTTCCTTGGTTGGGCTTCACCCCTCAGTTTAGTGATTGTACTTAACAATCAACTCGCTACTTGAGTCATTGCGTGCTCCGGCCTGCTGACACGCTGACCCGCCGCTATACACGTGGAGAGCGACACGATCAGAACCTAAGGGTCCGCAAGGCGATATCTCAACCGGTCTGCTGACGCCGCTATGCGCGCGCTCGCTATCGGACAAGGTTTCGGCCTAACAAGATCGACCGACGCTGAGCGCAACTGTTGGAAGTTACTGCTCATGCGTGCACCACTTGCTGAGTCACTCACAAATGGTAGAGATGAGAGGGTAAAGTGGGAGAGAGAGAGAAAAGTGGGAACTCTGGGTAGCTAGATTGCTGCTGTCCTATCTACAACACTATGTCTTTTATACCTCGCTGCTGGTCTGTGCGATGCGATACTAAGTCCTCTCGTTGCGCTGCTCGCGCTCTGGGTCCGCTGATCCCGTGAGCGACCAGATTTGGTCGGGCCCGCTCCTCGCGCCTCACCTAGCGCGTGCGCCCGCTGCCTGCTCCCTGGTCGCAACGTGCTTCTCCTGTCAACTATGCGCGCTGACATTGCCTAGCCGGGTTGGGAGGTGACGCGGCTGCGCTTTTCCTTCTCTGTAATATTCCTTGTTCCGTTTTGTGTCGCCCGAGCTGTCTGAGCCCCTAGTTGGGTTTGGGTTAGTTGAGGGATTGATCTTCTTCCGCTGTTCTCTGGTTGGTCACGCTCCATTTGAACGCGCCCCTGTCCCTGTCCCTTGGAGGGAGACCTTCGGCTGACGTCGGGTTTCTGTCCAATTCTTGTGATCGCTGACTTCTTGCCCCCGTGCCATCTGTCGTCCGTCCTCTCTGCCATCTGTCGGTCCGTCCTCTCCGCGGGCCGCTTGGGCCATCGCACCGTGCCGCTACGTCTCGCCTTGAACGATAGGGAGCAAGTCCAGCGCTCTGGCTGCTGACTTCAGCGTCCCCAGGAGTGAGCCCAGCGCTCTGGCTGCTAGCTCTGGTCTCCGCTCGGTCATCGTCGCTTCGGGCGGTCGCCGGTCGCGCGGCCGCTACGGTGTTACGCATGCGCCGGGCTCGGCGCATCACGCTGATACGCTGACCCGCCGCTATACGCGTGGAAAGCGACATGATCAGAACCTAAGGGTCCGGAGGCGATATCTCAACCGGTCCGCCGACGCCGCTGCGCGCGCGCTCGCTATCGGACAAGGTTTCGGCCTAACAAGTTCACCGACGCTGAGCGCAACTGTTCGGAAGTTACCGCTCACGTCGCGCGCCGACTTGCTGAGTCGCTCACAAATGATAGAGATGAGAGAGTAAGAGTGGGAGAGAGAGAGAAGAAGTGGGAACTCTGGGTAGCTAGATTGCTGCTGTCCTATCTACAACACTAGGTCTTTTATACCTCGCTCGCTGGTCTGTGCGACCGCGATACTAAGTCCTCTCGTCGCGCTGCTCGCACTCTGCGGTCCGTCGTCCCCGCTTGGGCGACCGGATTTGGTTGCGGCCTGCTTCTCGGCGCGCTCAGCTAGTCCGTGCGCCCGCTGCCTGTTCCTTGGTTGCGACATCGCTTCTTCTGTCACCTGCGCGCGCTGACATCGCCTAGTCGGGTTGGGAGGCGACGCGGCCGCGCTTTTCCTACTCTGTAAAGATCCTTGTTCTTGTTTTGGGTCGCCCGAGTCGCCCGAGCGCTCTTAGTTGGGTTTTGGTTTAGTTGAGGGGTCGAGCCTTATCTGCTGTTCTCTGATTGGTCGCGCCCCGTTTGAACGCGCCCCTGCCCCTGTCCCCTTGGAGGGAGACCTTCGGCCGACGTCGGGTTTCCGTCCGATTCTCGTAATCACTGACTTCTCGCCCCGCGTGCCATCTGTTGGTCCGTCCTCTCCGTGGGCCGCTTGGGCCATCGCACCGCGCGCCGCTACGTCTCGCCTTGAACGATAGGGGAGCAAGTCCAGCGCTCTGGCTGCTGACTTCAGCGTTCCCCCAGGAGTGAGCCTAGCGCTCTGGCTGCTAGCTCCAGTCTCCCGCTCGGTCTATCGTCGCGTCGGGCGCATCGCCAGTCGTGCGGGCCGCTACTATGCGCGCTTTACCGCATGCTGCCGTGGCTGCGGCGCATCACCGCTCTGACCTGAACCTTCCTTTTTGAGGATACGAACTCAGACACCCCGCTGTGGGCTTAACACTGTTTCAAAATCCCAACCCAGATTTACTAATGTGTTGACTCCACAAGTTTGAGGGGAATAAAGAGATTGTGAAGTATTTCACTCTGTCTCCCCTACCCCTGGAAACCCTCCTACCCTTCCCTAGGGGTAAGGGTTTGTGGAGGGTTCAGAATTTTGTACCCTTACCTTTACCCTTACATACCGTTGGCCTATACCCTCAGGGTTTTGTAAACCCTTGGCATTCACTACCTAAAGGGCACTGCCCTCCAACTGGGTATTGCTGTAACTACTGACAAACTGAACCAATATACTATCTACTTTGTCTGTGCATCCTAGCGACCCTAATCTACCTGCCTACCAAGTTTCAGGGTGCTCCAATCAGCCAATCAGCCACTGTCATCTGATCTCTATGTGCTTGCTCCTGGGCCTGGGCTGTCTGGCAACGCAGCACAGCACACAATGTCAGGCATCGCTCTAATTTGCAGGGTCAACTTGCCTGGGCTAAACAGAGTCAGGGGTGTTGTCTGTTTGAGGCTGGAATGCCTGCGTGCACTGTGTGGGCCTTGAAACTGTCTAAGACAGTTTTGGTGTGATTGAGGGGGATCCAAGTGGCACAGCACTCTGATTCACTGGGGATCCATCATACCACCAATGCTCAATATTTCTACCAAGTTTGGGGCTGATCTGAGGTGTTGGTGAGGGTGTGCACTCACTTGAAGTTGGGTTGATATGTTGTGTGGCTGAGAGTCAGGGGTTGCCACACGCGTTCCCACGCCGCCAGCCAGCAGGCCAGCACTCCGCCATGTTGGGCTTTAAGTCATCACTCTGCGCATATTCGCGCATGCTGCCGCGCTCACAGCACATCACCGGATCATCAGTAGTCCCAGGTGTACCTTCATCTACACATCATCCATACACCAATGCTGCACCTCTTCCAACACATCCACAGCAGCAAACTCACAAATCTTGCTCTGGTCCATAAATGATCCATCAATGTGCATGAGATGGGGTCAGCATGAGGATCTGCTATTGTCGGTGCCTTGGCACTGACCAATTGCATCTGATATCCCATCGCCCCATTCCAAAGTGTCCTAACAATATCATAACCCTCATATCAAATTGCGATTCGCAAATCTGCGTATATGCCGTCTCTGGTCGGCTCGTGACGCGAACTGCGTCACGAGCCGACCAGAGACTGATATCCAGCACGTCACAGGTCGCTTAGACTAAATCCCCACAATGATTCCCTTCACGGAGAGACAGGACAACAGAGAGACATTGAAACTATATCAAGTTGGTCATTAGCACGCATCCAGAAAAACATAAGCTGGAAAGAGGAACACAAGCAACTGGTTGTCAATGACCTCACGGAAAATCCGACGGGATGTAAGGCGTCAATACCAACTTCTTGATGACTCGCTCTTTTTTGTGATGTAGGTTCAAATGGCAGTGTCAAGCGGTCAACATCTGTGGCTGCATCCCGGCAAAAATCCAGCATACACTGGCCAACTTGCCGTTTGCCAAAGACGCTTGACGAGACATATGAGCGCACTTTTAAGTTAGCAGAATCGTCGATGCCGTTCGAGCGGGCGGAGATGTGCTTGTACATCCGGCTTTGAAACACATCCAGGATACGAAGGAGTGAGGTAATCGCTCTACTATAAGGAGATGCCAAGTCGGGCCCTTTTTTGCTGAGCGCTCGGCTATCCATTTTAGAGGGACATCAGCTCGAGGGATAGAGCAAAGAGAATGGACAGAGGAACAGACCGGCGATGCGCTCTCCAACAACCTTTCCTGTCCTCGCCACTGACCGGCGCCCGAAAAAAATATATTGAGGGCGGAGTGCATGTGATTCGCGTCACCTTGGGCACGGGTTGGGCATGCATGGGAAAAAGTGCGTGTGATGAAAGGGATGGAGCGGCAGCTTCATCTGAGTGCGAAGGTCAGGAGAGGAAGTGGGGTAGGCGATGGTGGTCTCGTGGGAGGAGAATGGCGATAGGGACGTTGGGGTTCTCGATGGCGGAGGTGAGGAAGGACCAATGTGGACGTGATGCCTGAAACTAGGAGGACAACTAGCCTTGGATGGTGTGTGGCATGGGCTCTGGGAAGATGAGGGCGTGAAGAATGTGAGCGCACGCGGGGTAGACTAACATGTATTCTAATCCAGCTCGGTGGTGATGTGAAGGATAACATCGATAACATCGATCAGACGACGGTGAACAAGGTGTGACGCGTGACGGCGTTATGTTTGGGTCTCGTGATTGCGGACGTCCGAAGCACACGTTCCGTTCGGCGCACAGCGCGAAAGGCGGCTTACAACATTTTGGATGTCAAACTCTCCTCTGTCCTTTCCCAAGATCTCGCCTTCCATGCACCCGTGGCCAAACACTGGTATTCTTGGCGGTTTCAATGGCGACAGGTGAGTCGAATACATGGTTTGAATGGTTTCCCAATTCCCACATGCGCGCAAACGTGGTACATGTACTTCCCCGTCGCTGAGGCCACTTGTAACGGACAAGGTAACGGAATGCTCGGCGTCCCGATAACAATCGCGTGGCTCGGCCACCGAATTTGGTAATTAGCTTGCGTACACAGGCGGCATCGATAAGACGATAAGCCACATGCATCATGCACCATGCATCATTGGCAGTGCACCTCCGTTTCAACCCTCTACCACCGCATCCCATTCTCTCCCAATCGTTTCTTCTTGGATAACCAAACTCCCTTTTCCCAGTTTCACATTTCTTCCCGACTTCTGACATGAGTGACCAGTCTGCAACGTCTCACTTACAAGTGCTCTTTGAAGCAGCCTTGCAGGACTACGAAAAGAAGACGGGCATAGCATTGGCTAAGCACCCGCTCGCCGACAGGCTCCAAAATTTTGATTCCGTCGACTCCGTTACCGCCGTTCTTCATGAACAAACACAAGCCTTCAGTCAATTTCGGGAAAAAGACAAAGTCTTAAAGCCGCTCAAAAAGGCCATATCAGTTCTGTGTAAACTTTCTGCCACTGCCAGTATTGGTCGGGATATCGGCCTGGTACGTCCGTAGGCGTTGACCGGGTGTTCAATGTTCCTCACCCTCACCCTATAGCATTTCCCGCCTGTGACAGCAATACACACAGGCCTCGCTCTCCTGCTCTCTGTTTGTGCTTTTTTTTAGTCCCTGATCACGCATCTTCGTGACATCCAAATCTATTAGGCGGTTAATGGTACCACCGATAGCTGCGATGCACTGGCCGACTTGCTCGAGTCGATCGAACACTTTCTCAATCGCCTCGACATCTATACGAAGATCCCTCCTACAGCCGCTATGACTGAGATGGTTGTCAAGATACTCATCGAGCTGCTCTTTACCCTTGCGTTAGCGACCAAACAGATTAAAGAAGGAAAACCAAGTGAGTTCGTCTTCGGTGAGGTATTATGTTACCTAACTCAATGAAACGCAGAAAAGCTTGTTAAAAAGTTTTTTGGAGAGAAAGATGTCGAGGCCATACTTCAAAGGCTGGACCGACTCACCCAGGACGAGGCTCGGATAACCGCAGTGCAGACCCTTGAAGTCGTTCACGGCCTTTTCGAGATTATGAGAAGCGTGATGGACGGTGAGCAAGTACACTGGACCTGTTCGTTCGCAGGGTGTTGAAGATCCTTCCCTACAGACGGCGAGGCATCGGTTGGCCATCTAAGGGATACCCTCAGTATGTTTTACAGGCTACGATAAAGTGGCTTCGCGTCTGACAAAGCATTAGAAATCATGCAGCAACTCGCGAGCGATCAGAAGAAGTCGGAGCGTCAGTCATTTTTTAATGTTGCGAAAGCCGACTGGGATCATCGAGATTGTCTACAGGTGATAGCCTACAGCAAAAAATTATCACATGGCTCTCACCGCCTGATCCTTCGGAGAACCACCATATTGCCTGCGAATCACGCCACCCCGGGTCTGCTGCGTGGTTCATTCAGAGCAACACGTTCTCAGAATGGAAAACGTCCGAAGCCCCGAGTCCTCTTTTGTGGATTCATGGGAAACGTCCGTTAAAGCCCAACTCTTATGTTTATGTAGAGACTGAAGGTTCTTCCTTTCCGCAGCGGGCGCGGGAAAGAGCGTTTTTTGGTATGTCAAACTTCTGGTATTTTCGACTTGAGAACTCATCGTGCTGGCTAGCTCCACAATCATCGAGGATGTCGATGACATGCGGAAAGCCGGACTCGCGTCGCTCGCGTACTTCTACTGTGATTTTAGGGAAAGAGGAAAGACGGGCCTCCGTGGATTACTCTCGTCGCTGCTAGTCCAGCTTTGTCATCAATCCGACGCCTACTATGATGTGCTTTTCAAATTCTACTCGAAGCACACCAATGGTTTGAGCCATCCTAGCGACAACGCACTCGTGGGATGTTTAAAGGACCTAATTTATATCCCTGGATTAGCCCCCATGTACCTCATCGTGGATGGTCTGGATGAATGTCCAAAAACATCTGACATCCCGTCGCCCCGTTCCAAAGTCCTAACCCTCATAGAGGAACTTATCAAACTACGATTCCCGAATCTGCGTATATGCGTCACCAGTCGGCCGGAGACTGATATCGAGCATGTCCTTGGTCGCTTAAATCCCCACAACATTTCCCTTCACGGAGAGACAGGACAACAGAGAGACATTGAAGACTATATCAAGTCGGTCATTAACACGCATCCAGAGAACATAAGCTGGAAAGAGGAGCACAAACAACTGGTTGTCAACGACCTCACGAAAAAATCCGACGGGATGTAAGGCGTCAATACCTACTTCTTGATGACTCGCTCATTTTTGTGATGTAGGTTCAAATGGGTACAGTGTCAAGCGGTCAACATCTGTGGCTGCATCCCGGCAAAAATCCAGCATACACTGGCCAACTTGCCAAAGACGCTTGACGAAACATATGAGCGCACTTTACGAGAGATCAAAGAGGCAAACTGGGAATTCGCTTATCGGCTGTTTCAGTTCGTGTTAGTGGCTTCCCGACCGCTTCGCGTTGAGGAGCTCTCCGAGTTGCTTGCGTTCGACTTCGACGCCAAACCAATTCCGAAATTCCATGAGGATTGGCGCCTTCAAGATCCGGTACACGCGGTACTGTCTACATGCTCCAGTTTGCTTGCCATTGTCGATCTTATATATCCCGGAAGAGTTATACAATTCTCTCATTATTCGGTCAAGGAATACTTGACATCCACCCGCCTTTCTGAACAAAGCGACATTATTTCCCGCCGTTATCATGTTTCTATGACACCTGCTCATACCCTCGCGGCACAAGCCTGTTTGGGCATTCTGCTACACCTCGATAACGATGTCGTCACCAACAACAATGCGGAGAATTGGCCTCTCTCTGAATATGCTGCGAGGCACTGGGCTGACCATGCCCTGTTCGAGGGTGTGTGGCAGAAAGTGCAGGTTGGGGTGAAACAACTGTTTGACCCAAGAAAACAGCATCTTGCGATCTGTATCTGGATACACGACCCAGACGTTATGCCCTGGAATCTAGTCCGACAAGCTGGAAACCCATGGCCACCCCTTGGAACACCCTTGCATTATGCCGCTCGTTTGGGCCTACATGTCATAGTAAAGTTCCTCATCATCGAGCGCTCACAGGATGTGCACTCTCGACGCTTCACCGGCAATGCGACCCCGTTGCATCTGGCCTCGGCTCATGGACACATGAAAGCTACTCGCATGCTTATCGAGCACGGCGCGGATGTGTCAGCTCGGAACAAAAACGGGCAGACACCATTACACCTGGCATCGCGAAACGGAGAAGCAAAAGTCGCTCGCATGCTGATTGAGCGCGGCGCAGGTGTAGCAGCCCAGAACAAGCGCGGGGAAACTCCATTACATGTGGCGTCGAAAACCGGACAGGCGGAAGCCGCTCGCATTCTGGTTGAGCGCGGCGCAGACATGGCAACACAGAACAAGCGCGGGGAGACTCCATTATGTCTTGCGTTGACTCTATTATCTTTGTTTTCCAAAATGGGACAAGTGGAAGTTGCTCGCATGCTCATCGAGCGTGGCGCAGATGTGGTGGACCAGAGCAAGGTCGGGAAGACACCATTGCATCTAGCGTCGGAGTACGGGGAAGTGGAAGTCGCTCGCATGCTGATTGAGCGCGGCGCGGACGTGGCAGCCCAGAACAAGCGCAGGGAGACGCCATTACATATAGCGTCGCGAAATGGACACGTGGAAGTCGCTCGCATGCTGGTTGAGCACGGCGCGGATTTGGCAGCCAAGAACGAGCACGGAGAGACACCACTTCATCTAGCATCGCGAGACGGACGAGCGGAAGTCGTCCGCATGCTTATTGAGCGGGGCGCGGACGTTGCAGCCCAGAACAAACATGGGGAGACTCCATTACATCGCGCGTCCAGGCCGGATTACGACCCATATCCAAATTACATCCTGATACAGGGACTAGAAGAGGTTTCTCGCATACTACTCGAGCAAGGTGCAGATGTAAATGCCTTGAACAAGGATGGATTTACTCCACTTCGTCTGGTATCGAAAAGTAGGTTTGTGAGGGATGGACGCGCCCAAGTCCTTCTACAGCATGGAGCCGAACCTGATGATGAAAGTGGAGAAGATCTCTTCTCGGGTATCTTCGACTCGGACGCGGACGCGGACTGACACTCTGGATAGATGTGTATCTTCCGTGTCCAAATGGCACGCATGCACGAGTCCGAGCGTGCAAGGTCGATCGCGTCTCGGACGTCGCCCCAGCTATTTCATGCTACGCTACGCTACATTACTTACCCCCCGTCCGCAGATTCAGTTGCAGAACATTTCTCCTTCCTTACAACGCATACGAGTGCGTCCCCCCTCATAAGAAAGTACATCTTCGCCCTTTGACATCCATTTAACGTGTGGCATGTACAGAACCTGGGATGTTTACGCTGTAGATAAATTATCGAATGCCTCCTCTTCCTGTCTCAGAAATCCTAGTTATGGGACCGACCCAACGCAATAATTAGCGCAAATACCAAGAGAACCCATTCTAAGAACTCATCAGCGACAATGCAACCCGGAAGAATACCCTCATCGCAAGTTGGGTTAAAAACGGCGCGGTCCCATCAGCAGCTTCCCCTTTATCGCCTCGAACGACCCATGCATCTGTCAAGGTCCCAAGCTCTGGGCCTCTACCTGCACGTCAGCGCTCGCATCCGTCTTCAAGCTTGCTCAACAGTGGATCTAGCACCATACCAACAACTTGCGTATAAGCATTCACTTCAAGACCTTTGATTAGATGAAGCGAGAATAAATCTTCAAGCCCGGGTGCGCTACAGAATTGCCACCTGAAAAAAAAAAGCATGAAATCCTGCATTGCAAAAAGGATACCAACTTGGGCAGATCACCACATTCACAAGAGATAATACCTGCCAAATAAATGAGTGCAAATTTCAGGCAAGTTCGCATACCAGGCTATCGCCCTCTCGTGGACCGCCGAGAAGGCACAGAGAACGTTCACAGTCGGATAGAGTGGCTCAACCCGACCGTGAATGTTCTCTGTGTTTCTCTGATCGAGCCACTTGGTCTTTGATCAGCTACTCTGAGATTGATCTAGCCATTAGACGTGCTGCGAAAGCTGGGCGCTGCCAGTGTGAGAAATTGCGGCGAGAGGATGAGTGAGCAAATCCTCCTTCGTACGTTTCTGTATGCTTTCAGGTCGTAGCCGAAGTGTGAGACGGTGAATGTGGGACGGTGTTAGTAATGACTGTAGTTGGGTTGGCAACGACTCGGTTGCCATCCAATAAGCGCACGTGACACGTGACAATTACGCCCAACCGACTGACAGGCTCTGACAGGGAGACTTCACAAACCGAGAAGTTGCCATCGTATTGATATCGTACTATTCAAGGACAGACGCCTCTCTTACATGATGATATGAAGCGGTACGAATATTGGTACTAGTCTTGCTCGCGCGATACGCCGATACCCTTGCCGATACCATCACCTTCTGCTGATTTGGCACCTGTTTCGTCCCTGACCTTTCCCTCACTGAAGTCTAAAGGGTGCACATCCTCCCAGGACGATGCAGCGCTGTCTGTACCCGATATCAAGTATCTTGAGTCTTATTGACTCGTATGTTGCTCCTTTTTTCGGATGAACGTCGTTTTTAAAGCGACCTCTGGTCCTCTCGGCTTCAACAGGTTGCAGCAGCCGGAGCATTGAACGATGCCGCAAGCTGCGAAGGGCCCGAAGAGCAATGACGCAGTACCCTCTACCCTGTCCAAGCGCAAAAGGAAGGCAGTAATTGGGACACAATATAGCAACCAGAATTCCAGATGCAAAGAGAAACGGCATGACCGAGGTACACCGCGGTTCAAACGAGCTCTTCTCGATTGTGAAAGCCGCGGAGCAATAAACGACGTCGAACCTCTAGCAGCAGGGGCGTGGAAATGGGACGTACACATGGCGAAATTCCTCAAGTCACGCGTGGCTTTGAACATAGTTGCCGTACCCAATGCGCCTGGTGGCGTACTTACACCGGAGAACCCGAGAATGCCCGGTGAAGGTGAGTGAATTGCCGCGGCTGGCGAGCCGGTCAACTCATGATTCGATGCCTCAACGCTCTTCGAGTCTTTCGTAAACTACAAGAGTGCGCTGATAGCATGCACTTCCAATTGAACCGGCAACCCATCTTTAAAATTCCACCTTTGGATTCTTTCCTTTGCGGCCCAGCCCTTTCCTCGTTCTCCGACTCCTCCCCAACTACAGTAGCTTACTGTCCCCCACTGCACAACCATGCGGTTTTCCGCGGTCCTCATTCTCCTAGTCGCAGCGTGCGCTTCGGCGGGGCCTTCACTTTCCACTTTGTCTTCGGCTTCCTTTCCGTTATCTTTGCCTTTACCATCAACTTACTCGGGAACGTCATCGTCTTCATCGCCATCCAACCTGGCCAGCTCGTCCTCTTCTGGAAGTAATAACTCGCCCCCGTCGGTGCTTCCGACAAGCACAAGTATTAGTGTGCTCACGGAACCAGGGCCATCTACCATCCCCATCGCCCCGTATCCTTTTGCGCCCTTCCCGTCGCCGTCTTTGGAGCCTCCCATTCCGGGCGTGTACCCGGCGACTTCACCCAAGCATCCCCCTCCTGTTGAGAGTCCGGCACTGGTCCCTGATTTTGCGGCGGCGTGGACAAGAGCGTACACTAAGGCCAAGGCCAAGGTGTGTATATTGAATCCCTCTTGAGACTCCCAAATTCTCGTATAATTGTTTGTTGTAACGTGGGGTGGATGAACGGCATGTGCCGTCACCCAACTTTTGCCTTACCGAACCAGCAGTGTTGATGCCGTTTGTTTTCCCCGTAGGTCGAAACCTGGACGCTCGAAGAAAAGGTCAACATCACTACTGGTGTGGGCATACCAAACGGCCGTTGTATTGGCAATATCGCACCCATCGGTGACTTTCCCGGTCTCTGTCTTGAAGACTCGCCCTTGGGGTGCGCCTTGCGGATTTCGTCACTGTTTTCCCCGCTGCCATCAATGCCGCGTCCACGTGAGTATTGACTTGACTTTTATCTCTCCTAAGCCGATTGGGACAATCTCAGGTGGAAGCGTTCGTTACTCCGCGCGCGTGGCGTTGCGATGGGTGAGGAACATGTCGGCAAAGGGGTCAACATCGCCCTTGGTCCAATGATGAACATGGGTCGTGTAGTTCAAGGCGGACGCAACTGGGAAGGCTTTGGCGCAGACCCGTTCCTGGCGGGCGTTGGAGCATATGAGACCATCCTCGGTATGCAATCTGCAGGCGTTCAGGCTTGCGCAAAGCATTTTATCAACAAGTGAGAATATCTTTGACTGTGTAGCTACGCATCGATGGCTGAGACACACGGAACAGTGAACAGGAGAACCAGCGTACGATGGAGAGCTCGAATGTTGATGACCGGACGGAGCACGAGATCTACGTGGCCCCGTTCTTGCGTAGCGTCATGGCTGGCCTCGCATCGGTCATGTGCTCTTACAACCTGGTTAACGGAACGTATGCCTGCGAGAACAACCATACGATGAACGGTATCCTCAAGAACGAGCTCGGGTTCCAAGGGTTCATAATGACCGACTGGGACGCCCAGCATTCGACGATGAGCGCGATGACTGGGTTGGACATGACCATGCCGGGCAATATCAACACGTCGTACTTTGGTCCGATTCTCACCGCATACGTCCAGAACGGGACGATCCCGAGGCGCGCGTGGACGACATGGCCACGCGCATTCTCGCATCGTGGTACCTCCTCGGTCAGGACTCGCCAGACTACCCAAAGACGAACTTCAACGCGTTCTTCCCCCTGGACGAAGCGACCAATGAGCACATAGACGTACAGGGTGACCACGGAACGCTCGTGCGCGAGATTGACACGAGCAGCATCGTGCTGCTGAAGAACGTCAATGATGCACTCCCGCTGAAGAAGCCTCGCACGCTGGTATTGATCGGATCTGATGCGGCTCCTGGACACATTGCGGGACCTAATGAGTTCCCCTATCAAGCTGGGGTCGACGGTGTTTTGGCGGTCGGGTGGGGATCAGGGTATGTGCATGAGAAAATGGTTTACTGTAATGCGCGCATTGACCGTCGCTGCCTCGGTACGCAGAACCGCATCGTTTACCTACAAAATTTCTGTGCGTCTTTCGTCTCTTCGTCCTCTTATACCAGGCCTGCGATTTTATTTATCTCACGTTGTCTTTGGATTGGATAATATAGCCATACGAGGCGTTCCAGGTGCGGGCTCGCATCGATCATACATCCTTTTCGTGGTTCTTCGACGACTTCAACCTCGTTGGTGCCGCCACTGCAGCCGTACAACAGGACGTTGCGATTGTGTTCCTGCAGGCGGACTCGGGAGAGGCCAGCGACAGGTAACTGGAGTGCCTTCGGGTCCATTCGAAGAAAAAAAGTCTAACAATGATATGTGTTATATCTACAGGAACAACCTCACGGCATGGCTTAACGGCGACGCGCTGGTTCAAACTGTCGCGTCGCAAAACAATAACACGATCGTTGCTATCAATTCGGTCGGCCCACTTATCCTGGAGCCCTGGATTGACCACCCGAATGTGACTGCGGTCGTCTGGGCCGGTCTTGGGGGAACGGAAACGGGTAACGCGCTTGTGGACGTGACCTATGGGGCGGTGAACCCAAGCGGGCGTTTGCCGTACACTATCGCAAAGTCCTCAGGACTATCCGGCGCAGTCCGTCCTTGGTGGGAATGGCGATGAAATATTGAACATCACTTACTCAGAGGGGTGCGCGCGTTCTGTTGTATTCCGTTCTTGCTAACTGTAACCGTTAACTGTTAACTGTTATTTTTTTCGCAGCTTGTTTGTTGACTATCGCCATTTTGATGCTGCGAACATTGCGCCGCGATTCGAGTTTGGGTTTGGGATGAGCTACACCGAGTTCGAGTACTCGGATCTAAGCATCACTCCGTCCGACGACGTCGGCGAGGACCAGACGGCAACTGGAGGCGAACTGGCTGGCTGGTAAACCAGGCCCGCAAGGGGTCGGCTCGTCCACCGCGCTATGGTTGCACCGCCCGGCGTACACTGTGTCATTCACTGTGCAGAATACGGGCGAAGTCGCTGGTACGGAGGTGCGTATTCTCTCTCTCTCTCTTTTCCCCCTTTCACTGAACCGTGCGGACAAAAAAAAGATATCTCAGGTGTACCTACATTTTCCTGCTGGCGCAGGCGAGCCGCCGTCCGTCCTGCGCGGGTTCACAGACGTGGAACTGCGGCCCTCTGAGGAGAAGAGCGTCAATGTGACGCTGTCGAGGTATGACCTGTCGGTTTGGGACGTCCCTAGCCAGTCGTGGATGCGTACCTTGGGCACGTACTCTCTTTCGGTTGGTGCGAGCAGCCGCGATTTTAGGTTGAAGGGCACGTTACCACTTTAAATTTCGCTGTTTTTCGGCTTTGTGTTTGTATGGAGTTATTTGGACAACCCAGCGCCTGCGGTGAACAACTTCACACATTGCATTGGATTTATTCCAATGTACTGTAGCTGTCAGGGATGTGGGTTGTTGGATGGGGTTCTAACACCAGTGGCAGAACACTTCTCTGGGAGTGCTAAGATTAAGATTCCTGCAGCCGTCTATTACAGTATCGTAAACGCCGGCCACCTCGATCATCGACGCCAGCGACTTAAGCGCTTGAGCACCCACACCGGTCCCTATTGTCGATCGCTACCACTGTATCTGCGGCTCCTCGCACTCTCGCCAACGCTAAGCGTCGCCTTCAAGTTTTGTGCGACGGCCATTCGAGCTTCATCTTCCATATCAGTCCTTCCGATCACCTTCCCATATTTCTCTGGACGTCTTTCAGTCAACGGTGACATACTCGTACTAAATTACTCACCCGGCTCGCCTAATCTCCTTCACCGCTATTCCAAGAAGGGAGAGAACTTCGGCCATTATCTGAATGATCATTTCTGCAGTCAGAGAAGTCGAGAAAACTGTTCAATGCCTCAAAGATGTCCACAAGAGTGTCCTGTACGGCCCGAACATCTTAAGTGGCCTTAAGTGTCAGTGGCGCACGCAGGGCTATCGAGGATAGACACTGAAAGGTGAATGCCGGTCCTGACAAAAATCACATTCGAAGTTGAGAGTATCAGGTATTCTCAACTGCGAATGTGATCTTCAATACCTGCCAAATAAATATTAGAGTGCAGATCTCATATAAGCATGTCCATGTCTTTGGACATACCAGGCCGACACCCGCTTCGAGTGTCCCAGAGAAAGCAAAGAAGGCATTTACTGTTGGATCGAGCCAGTTGGTCCATCGATCATCGCCGTGGAACTGATCTGGCCCCCGGACTTGCTGCTGAAGGACGATGAGAATGTTGCCGGCAGAGTTGCAGGCCTGGAGCTGGGAGGTGAGCGGATGGACAAGTAGATCATGAATTGGGTGATGTGAGAGTGAGACATAAAGAAGCAAGACAATCGTGCAGCAGCGGGGTTAAAATCTGCCACCAGCACGTTCTCAGCACGTGCCGGACACTGCCGAACACTCCCACGGCCCGCGTCGCACAGGATGTCGAGTTTCAACGATGATTCGCTGAAATGCAACTTCCTGCACAGTACTGTACTGATCTCCGCCAATTCTCGGCTCTGATTTCGATAACATATCAAAATCACTATCGACGACAAAACGGGCTGGCGCTACTTCTAATTCTCCCACGATTGCCAATTCTCAGTCCTTGCATCGCCATATTGAGATTCCGCACGGGCCAGGATACACGAGGCAGTACGCATCTTTCCCTGTTCTCTTCTCTACGAGACCTTCCCCATCATACCCCGTCCATGGCTACTGTGTCCCAGAGTTCTCCTGAGGCCGCGTCCAGCTCGGACTATGAAGTGATCTTCGACAATGCTTTGAAAGCCTATAAAAAGAAACCGGGAAGAATTTGGCCTCAGATCCACTGCTGCGCAGGCTCGAAACTTGCAATTCTCCCGATTCAGTCCTTGCCCTGCTGAAAGATGAAATTCCTGGTTTTGACCAATCTGGGAATAGCGATGAGAGGCTCACAAAATGGGTCGCTCCGGTGGTAACTGTGCTCTACAATTTTGCTTCAACGATTAGCGGAGCTGTTAGTTTGGTAAGTCTTGGCTCGTTTTAAGGACATTTTTTTGAGACCTGCGCTCTGATGTCTATTTTCTAGGCATACCAGCCAGCGGGAGTGGTCTTCACGGGAATTGCCTCCCTTCTCTCGGTGGGTTACGCCTCGATTCTCTTTGTACTCTCCTTTGATGCCAAATCGCACAGGCGGTTCTTGCCGTTGGCGCCAGCCAGAGCGCACTTGTCGACCTCTTTGAACGCGTCGAGAATTTCTTCACAAGACTTGGGATATATGTCCGACTCCCTCCGACGGCAGAAATGACAGACATTATAGTGAAAGTCATGGTTGAGGTGCTTCTCATCCTTGCCTTTGTAACAAAGGAGATTAAACAGGGAAAAATAAGTAAGTTCGTCCTCGACAATATGCCATTCTCTTTCGACCTTTCTTTTCTAGAACGATTCGTGAAAAAGCTGGTAGGGAGGTCGGATATCGAGGATGCCTTGCAGAGGCTCGACAAACTAACGCATGAGGAAGGTCGGATGGCGTCAGCGCAAGGTCTGAGCGCCACGCATGGCGTGGGTGAGAGAGTAGCGAGCCTCAGTGACGGGATGAATGTCGCAATCAACGCTGTCCTCGAAGGTGCGCATCTTCTTCTGGTTGTTGACGCCGTTATCTTATTTATGGCTAGGTGGTGAGAACATCAGAGAAGAGTTACAAAAAGTTGCAAGAGACGTAGGCGACCTAGTAAAAAATTCAAAGGATGACAGGCGTTCGTAATCTCATAGTAGCCTTGTCGTTGGCCATGCAAACCCAGATGCTCACAGGGAACGAACTGCTTAAAGACATTGTAAAACTGCGGCAAGACCTTGCGAAGTGGCTCTCTCTCCGGATCCATTCGTAAATTTCAATACTGCAGACCACGCCCGCCACCAAGGCACAGCGGAGTGGTTCACTCAAAGCAGCGTCTTCAAGAATTGGAAAGAGTCCAGTTTTTTTGTGGATCCACGGAAAACGTACATCCCCCAGTCCTATCGCGCACTCCTTTGCTAATCTCGTGTCCACAGCGGGCTCTGGAAAATCTGTTCTTACGTTCGTTCGTTAATCTTTCTGGCCTGGATAACTGGCTGATATTTAACCATCGACCAGCTCTGCGATC
>WTXL01000345.1:0-18928 GCA_022376525.1 Russula vinacea
TTTTATAGAGCTCTTTTGATACGTATGAGATGGAAGACCAGAGGGCCACAACTAAGCCAATTAAGAGCGTAAGGGATAATAATTTATTGTGCAGTGAGATTATAAAGAGAGGAGTGCCAGGCTGAGGGAATACAAGACTCGTTCGAGGATTGCGTCGTGATCTTGTATACAAACACAAAATCAGAATTTCGTAGGAAGACTCGTGGAGGAGGGGACTTACTATGGATTACGGAAAGGATTGTCCAGTCGAGTCCCGCTCTTAGGGTGAGCATATATATACGTTGTAGGGACCAATCTGGCATAAACACCGCAGGAGGAGAGGATATAAAGATCGCTTGAAATGAGCAAATGATGAGATGAAGGGCCAGTCCAGATGAAAACAGGAGGGTATTGGGCCTTTTGTCTAGGGTCGTCGCGTGGTGATGATAAATCTACCTCCGCCGTCAGTGCCTATGCGCGCGAAGGGGGAGGAAATGGCACTTTATCAATGATAAGGACATTACAGGCACTGGTAAAGACGACAGCGAGCAGGATAAGTGGCGGAGCGAGATGTGAATGCGGAGGATGTGACAAGGCGGTCTTGGCGAGCAAAATGCCAAGAAGCTGACCAGCGAGGTGATGAAATAACCAGGAAATGAGGAGAGGAACGTTACGACGGACCAGAAGAGCGATGCTTTGCGAGACTGCTACGGTGACGCCACGCCCAGCAAATGCATAGAGGCCGTACAAGACGAGGATGGTTGAAGCCGCGCTGGCGAAGTGCACAGTGCAGCGTCGAAGAAGAGCAGGGCAGAAGAAAACTGTGGGCATTGCCTTCCATCAAACGCTTCCTCCGCAACTAGATAGATCAAATAAAGGACATACGGTATATGTGGTGCTCGCCCATACGACCGAGGCAGACACGACCGTGAGCGACGAACGCGTCGTGGGCCAAGCATCTGTGGGTTCTTGGCCGACAACCGAAACATCAGTCTCCTCCTCACGGTTCTGACTGGTAAGGCCCTGCAGTGGCTGCTCCTCGAAATCTTGCGACGCGTCCCACAGGACGGTTCTCCTCTGCGTTGTTTGACGGAGGGCACGGTGTCCTCACCGGACCAGTATCGAATGAGCACATTGAATCCCAGCTTCAGAGCCTCGACCACAGCAAGCTCCGACGGGGGAAAAAGACGGTCCATTCGTCGTCGTTCTCGAACGAAAGCTGCCGGATATCTGAAGTAAGAGAAAGAGAACCGGATACGTAACCTAGACGTGGTTATTTTTAGGGACGGGGGGTGGAAGTGCTGAGGAAAAGAGAGATACGCACGACAAAGAGCCAATTCTGGGTTTTCGAGTTAGAAGCGAAGAAGGAAATGGCGCGGATAGACATGGCGCATCGTGGTCCGTTGATGGCAAACTGTTGGTAGGGCTTGCTTTGGCTGTGCGGTGTTAAGCGCTGGCTGCGAGCCACGGGCCCTGAACGGCCTGAACGTTGGTGGAAGCCGCGGTGCCACGTCCCCACTCATCAGTACTTCAGTCATCACGTTGACGCACGACAAACAAACTGTCATAGTGTTGCCTCAGTTCTGGCAGTGCTACTGGCACACGACAACAGGGAGGCTTGCTACTCAAGATGACATTCGCAAGGTACAGCAGTAGAGCTTATGATCGGGTTCGCAATATCCGACCCGACCTCGGCTACTTAAACACCTAAACACTCTGATGCTGGCAGCCACTGGACATGCGTGCGATCGAATTCGTAGAGACAGAGGAATGGTTCTATCCGTGTGATCATTCGACGAGTATGACACGCCTGGCGCCAATCCAGCAGGCCATCACCTGTGCGAAGCCACATAAAGCGATCAGTATTAGCCTACATGCACAAAACTAGTCATCAGCCGTGTGAAACACAGGTGATGGCTAGTTGGGCACAATACTCATCCAATGACGATGTATGGGCCTTGGTCCAGAGCAGACACCATCAGCGCACGCAGATTTCGAGGGAATGTGGAGGAGGGATTAATTATCCGCAACACTTGTTTAGTGATTCAAATATTTCTAGAATTGTAGGATATAGACGAGAGCTTTTGAGCTAGACAGAGTTGAGGTCGAAGAATGATGCAACGAATGACAGACACTTGGGAATGTTGTATAGATATACTGAACATACATCCCAAGGTTGCCGTGGTTATGTGTAGATCCTTTTTTCAAGCGAGAACTGGCTTGGTCTTATGGCACGATAGATGTCCGACGCTGCAGATTCGGGCAAGCCATATAGCTCAAGAATCTGTGGGACAGCGTCACGCCTGAGGAGCACCTTTTCCCCTTCCTCCCTTCTTATCCTTTCCGACCTCAGAGCCGGTTTTGTTGCATCGTGAAGTACGTTCGAGGGTGCATGCTTGGCGTAGATGCTATCTAACTTTGCATCGGAGTTGGGGACAATTGTACCACGTTGCAACAGGGACCGCAGATAGTCGGACGCTTTGTATGCTGGGTCGTGTAAGAAAAAATTGGACGCCAAGACAAAAAGAATCACAGCACCTCTATAATGTGACCATGATCGCCATGCACAAAAGAAAAACGGGAGGTTGGGTATCACAGCTGTGGACAGGGTATATTGAGGGAAGCAGGATGGATGCGGGACGAGACTTACGGACTATCATGAATGGTGCGGTCAACGGTGCCAATAGCATCCATGTGTAGAACCCCTTGCGATGTCGTGGTGATCGCCTTGTAAGGATCGTCTCTAGGTGAGCTAAGGGCGGTGTGCCGATAATTTGAGGATGGACAAGAGGGATCTGGTTCGAGTGAAGTGTTCAGCTGTGATGGTCCTACGCTGACAGTGATGAAGACAAGTACGGTTTTCTTTTGCTCCTCGTTTGGGCTTCTCGGTTGTGACATTTTGGGACCCATTGAAGGATCCACGCCCTTGAGGGCCAGCTCCTCAAAGTCAATGCGATCGGCCAACCTCTCGCCATACGTAAAGATTTTGAACTAGGTTGCAAATGCACCAGCGAGCACGATTAGTATTCATTCGCACCAAGCCTCGAGATGACGAGACAAAGCTCCGACAGACCTTCCACGAATTCTCCGGAGCTTTCCCAAACTGCGCCCAAACACTGGAAGCCTTGCCTGTCGCCCAGTCGATCCACCCGCCTCGCCCTTTTTCTGCCTTGGGTCGCATCTGGAAGTGATAATATACCAATGCCTCTGTATGTCTTGGACCTCGCACGGAGCCAGTCAGTGGCAAGGCAATGATGCGCATCGGTAACCTAGTTTTCGGTACGACAGACATGGTTTTTTATGTTCCCGAGGGGGGCCTCCCAAGATAGTTTACAGACGGGGAAATGAGTGCGGACAGTGGGCGGACACAAATATTAGTTGGGCGGCCATTGTCGACGACACGCGGCCCGGCTCGCAAAGTCCTCATTTACGTCTGCCGTTGCCGAATCTGGGACTGGGACGCCGTGCAGTGCTCACCGCTAAGCCTCAGCCATGAACTCTCCCCTCGAACCAGCATCCCCCGCCTCGTCCTCAACAGAGTCGCTTGAGGATGATTCCATGGCCCACGAATACGCCTCGTCGGCCACCCATGAGAAGGCAGAAAGATCAGGCTTCATAGCCAACTCGTTCGCCTTTGCCAAAAGCGTCGCAAAGCGCCGTCTACCCGGCGGGACCACCAAGACGACTAGCAATCGCGACTCGAAAGCGCGACGCAGAGAGGAGGGGAGTCAGAGGAAGGGAGGAGGATCCGATCGGAGAGACGCTAACAAGGGCAAAGATGACCTCTTGGACGTCCCACTCTTTGAACTCTTGAAGAAAAGTATGTGGCGATTTCGTTCGATTTCCCTCCGCTCTCCTGATCTCATACTTTTCACAGAAATTGGAGACCCTCTCAACGACGATGTGATCAAGCGCGCTGCTTGAGGTGCTGCAACTTATGACTGAATGCATTGTTGAGGGAATTGCTTCGCCATGGCACGAGTGCCCTATACCGTGATGCGTAGATAAATTGTACAGTATATGTGAATGTACGAGTTTGTGACGTTGAGCGAGGCTTGAGCTGCACTAAGTATTTCGCGCACCGTAACGTCTCCTCGCCCTCAACACCACTATGTCCACACTTCTCGTCCTTGTAACGCTTTCTGGCCTGCTCGGTCTTACATCTTATGGCATTGGGATTCTCCCACTATCCTTCGCGTTCTCAGGTGAGCACCTGACGAAACCTCAGTACAGCCCAGCACCCACTCAGACCTCACACTGTTTCCAGGAATGCACATGTCGAGACTCTCCTCCCTAGGGACCGGTCTTCTCCTCGGTGCAGCGCTAGGCGTCATCATTCCCGAGTACGTCTGTGAGTTATTCAGGCCCCAGCAACAGCCAGCCCAATCGTAGCTTGACATCCTCCTCCAGGGGTATCGAAGCCCTCGCGCACAGCCGGCCGTCGACTATGCTGGACGGAGCCTCGATCGCCTTGCCGCTCCTCTTTGGCTTCACATTCATGCTCGTCGTGGAGCAGCTGAGTTCATCCCATGCCCACCAGCCCCACCACCACCACCACCACAAGCCCCGCATGGGCCTGGGCCACCACGCCACTCGTGTTGCCTCGCCAGACTCGATCTTTGACGTCGAGCTTGCGGGGTATGAGGACGGGCCAGATGGCGCGTCCGGAGCTCATGAGCGACGTGTCGCTGCCAGCAGCAGCGGCGCAAGCACGACGGCCGAGACCAACGCCGAGAGCGACTTGCCGCCTTCTGCGTACCCCATCACCGTGGGCTTGGTGCTGCACGGTTTGGCCGATGGCCTCGCCCTCGGGATGTCGATGCTATCGAACAATGAGCCGTCTTCGCCTTCTTATGCCCTGTCTTTGGTGGTCTTTCTGGCTCTCGCGGTACACAAAGGTGCGCTCTCATCTAAAGCACGCCTCTCTCCTGTCGCTCCTCACTGATTTTTATTTGTTTATTTATTTATTGTCGTCGTCGTACTCCCGCAGCCCCTACCGCCCTTGCGTACACGCTCTCTTTGATGTCCACTTCTCTCTCGCGGGTGGAGTGCAAAAGGCATCTGCTGCTATTCAGCGCATCAACACCAGTTGGGGCTATTACTTCCTACGCGGCGTTCTCGTTTTTCGGATCGACGCAAGTGGACAGTGTGGGCACTGCTTTGCTCATATCTGTGAGTATTTTTTCGTGAAGGCGTTGTGGCTAGTGCCATCTAATAAGGGTGATTCCAGGGCGGAAGTTTTCTTTACGTGGCAACCGTGGTGCAGCCAGTCTCCCATGATCGCCCGTCGTCCGAAGGGGTTGGTACGAAAATGCGAATTTTGCTCATCGTGTTGGGGATTTTTACGCCCTTTGCACTGGGCACTTTACTGGACCATGGACACGATCATGGCACGATTGCCGTCCCGCCATGACAATGTACTTCATCTCTCCAGCACACGCGACAAAATGACATATTTATTGTCTACAATGTGAGCCAGCGACGGTACAGGTCTTCTGCTAAAGCGCTTGCGCCAGTCGTAACATATATTATTGATAAGTTATAAGCGGCTTCTCTGGCTAGTCCAACATCCTGCGGAGAGTCAGCACTATCATCTCATTGGAGTGGGAACCTACCTCGGGACTGGTTCTTGTATTCTTCTCCGCTATATCGAGCACGCGCTCATAATGTTTGACTGCGAGACTATGAAGACCTATGCCAACAGTAAGAATGGCTAGCAACATGGACGGGGACCCGCGGGGGGGTTACCGAGTTGCTGAAACGCGCGACCGAAGTTATACTCCACTTCGTCCGATTCTGTCCCATCTACCTGGCGGAGTGCACGGTAACGCGTAAGAAACGCCATTGCCTATAGATAGTAACGCCTGGCTGTTAGCAACGCCCGGGAATTGGCCAAAGTTGGGTGTGTTCACCTGGGCCATGAGGTGATGCCTATTGTCAGACTGCCGCTGCATTGCGCGACCCATTGAGGAAGCCGCGAGTCCGAGGCATATCATGGGGTCATTTGGGCAGTAATCGTACGCATGGAGAAGGTAGACTGAAGACACAAGTCAACCCCATGACTAATAACAATGAACGACGGATACGCACAGATCGCGCTTTGGTAGCTCTTCCCTGCCAAGCAGATGTGACCGTACAGCGCAAAAATCGCAGGATTATCCTTCGTCGGTAACTGAGGCGCTGGGTTCTTCTCGTCCGCCCCCTCCACGCCCTCCGGGTTAGGCTCGTCGTCCACGCCTTCGTCGGCCTCGCCAGATTTGTTCATTCCCCACCGGCGGGGAATGGCGTTCCACCTCAATGCGTCCTTGTTGTGCACGGCCGTGTCATACAGCCTCATCTCGCGAAAGAGGTGCTTCTGCAGGGTCGAAGCGATAAACGCATCCGTGGCTCGGTAACCGCTCGCGAGACAGGCGCATAACATGCGCAGGGGCTCGTTGTGGAACTGATGGATGACGATGAATTTTCGGCAATGCTCGACGACGGCGGGGTATCGTTGAGCGTGGATAGCACAGGCTAGTCGATTCGTGTTTGGGGGTTTTTAGGGTAAAAACACTTTGTTACTCACCGATCGACGCGAGGCGGATGGTGTCCTGACTTTGACGGTCCACGTAAGCATTCGAGATCAGGACGTGATTGAGAACTTCGTCTGCGAGTTCATAGTTCCCGCGCTTCGTCAGAAGGAACGCGTACTATGGATTCGTTGAATTTCTGCACCATAAGTATACGGGAGGACTCCTCACTTGCATAAACAGCCGAAGCCAATTGTCGAAGGTGACACTGCGAAAGTTGTCTACCGCCTTCGCCTTCTGACTTTCATTCGCTCGGTCGTGGGAGAGCCTCACTCGCTCTGTGGGCCTTGTCGGTCGGGGCCTTTAACGGACTTTGGCGCTTACCGATGTCCAAGTGGAGACGCGATGCCATTTCGTCTTCGTTTTCTTCAGCAGTTTTTACTGACTGCTTCGCTCTCCTTGGTAGCATGCCTCGGAACGGGTTACTCTACACAAGGGGAGACGACGTTCGTTCGAAATTGGAGATCGTGCGCACAGATGTTTAGGACCCACTCACCCTAGATGTTCGGAAAAGGTTTCTCGTTTCTCTGAACATGTCGACCAATTTTTCAGCTTCCAGGAGCCACTCTCGCTCTGCGAGCTCCTGACCGTCGGTGCGCTGTGGCAACAATATCTTAGGCCAGAGTTCACAGAGAAGCTTGTAGCCGCGTTTCACGTCCTCCTCCTTTTTTCGTTCTAGTTCGTGCAGTTGTGGCAGGGTTAATCGGCCCGTTTTCGAGACTTTGCTCTTCCTTTTGGTTGTCGATTCTTCGAAAAGCGATGAACTTTGCGGATCTGCGGAGTTCGCATTGACCACAGTGTCTTTGGGGCGTTTCTTCCGCGAGTCAATCACTGGAATGTAATGTATATCGCTTGTTCAACCAACTTTATCAACACGTACCCTGGTAGACTAGATCCAGCGCTTTACGCGGCTCGTGCAGCACTTCATAGATTCCTGCCAGCCGCATCTTGACATCATTCAAAGAGGAATCCAAGGAGAGTACTAGAGATATTATACGTGTCATCGAAGCAGAAATAAACCAAAAGTGCATACTGGTTTCATAGACTTCGGCGGCGTCTTGGAGTTGTCCGAGCATGTGATAGCATAGCGCAACTTGGAGGAGAACGTGCAAACTACTAGTCTATGGGCGACATAAACAACCAGCAATGGTGTGATGGGCATATGGGCAGCGTACCCCAGCATCTTGACCAAGCATTTCGTATATGGGCCTTGCTTGGCCATACATCTCTCGATCGAAGTATGCATCCGCGATTTCAACAAACAAAGGAGCATAGTCGACAACATCCTGGCTCAAAACTATGCTAGCATGGGCCTGTCTTGTATCAACACTCAGGCCTCGCTTGAATAATATGAATACACACCATACCCTCCTCAATGTCGCCCATCTTAATTCTTGCGACAGCCAGACGATGTCTTGCATTCACATCAAGGGGATACTTTCCTGGAACCAGCTCACGTCCACGCCCGCTTCCCAGCCTCCAGTCTGTCTCATCGTATTCTCTGTCATCTTCGCACGAGTCCCACAACTTCTGCGCGCCACGTCCTTGGAGCCATCGACATCCGCTTCGTATGACGCGGATAGCTTTGTCATGGTCCCCCATAGTGTTATACAGGTCTGCGAGGACCAGAATCTCCATGAGACTGCATCCACCCCCGGGGACTTCTTCGCCCGTTTCGGGATTGATACCGTGGCCTCCCGGGAAGGTTACCAAGTAATGCGCAAAAGCAGCCTCA
This sequence comes from Russula vinacea, assembly GCA_022376525.1. NCBI lineage: Eukaryota > Fungi > Basidiomycota > Agaricomycetes > Russulales > Russulaceae > Russula > Russula vinacea. Next base: position 8,284 of record WTXL01000345.1, read on the forward strand.
TAAAGCTCCACGCATAGACTATAGTCGGACAGTTCAATGAGGAGAGGTCGAAGTTCCTTGAGGACGGTCAAGTCATGTGGGACTCGTTTCAACAAGGCTAACAGTGAATTTTTTGCCTTGATTCGACTCAGTTCCAGGAGATAAAAAGTAAAGAGGTGCATACAGTTCGATTGTCACCAATCTCCTTGGCAAGCGATGCGCGGTCCCACAGCGCATTAAGGTTTGACGGGTCTAGACTGTGGACTTTTCCATAACAATACAATGCTTGTTGATTGAAGCCCATCTCCCTGCAGTCATCTTACGGCTGGAAGATCTTTCAGCGAATGATTATACGCACCTCGATTCCTTAGCCAGTCGCTCCCACTCCTCTGCATCGTGATGGAGATGTGCACCCATTATCCGTAGCTGCAATGCTTTCTGAGGCTGCCCAAGATCATGGTGGCAGTTGGCAAGCACAGACCAGGCCGACATGGCTCGTGGCTCTATTCGAATAACTTCTTGCATGATTTGAATGCTCTCCTGTATCTTTCCGTCGATGTATGCTTGGTTTCCCTCTCCGATGAGAGCTTTGACTTGCTGAGATAGCGCCACCCCTGGACGCCGGCCATGACGCTGTGGCAGAGGTTTAAGTTAATAATAGCTCTGCTGACCGACGATGGTAACACCACACCTTTCTCCGCCTTTTGCCGATCCCAGACGCAGCCCTCAGGTCATCTCGAAACTCCACTTCCTGTTCCCCAATGTTGAGATCCCACTCTTTGCCTAAGACGCCGACGGTGGATGAATCATCGGCAAGCCTGATATTCTGGACCAAGCGACTAGAGACAATGATCATGCTGAAGTAACGGAGTGAAGGAAGGACGTTGCACACTTGAAATCACCCTCTATCCGAAGCTCTGCCCCTGGAAGCTCAAGGCCTTCTTGCTCTTCTTCAGATGAGCTGCTTTCATCTGCAGGCGACAGACTATACGTCGAACGGTCGTCAAAGTCATCAACGTCCATTGCTAGATCTCTAAACTCAATTACACGGTCAAACGGATCAGCTCGGACCGGGCCGGAGCGGTGCCATTATTCCCATTCCCTTCAGCTCTCCACACCCTCTCACGTCTTCACAACTTATGGACTCCCGAGATCCTCACTATGTCTCCGGCTCGGAATCAGACGCAGACTATGGTCACCGTCCTTTAAAGCGCGCGCGCCACTCTCCTCACTCTCCTCCCTCAGATCGTGCCAGAACAAACGGGCGAACAGTTGCATCATCATCCGTCTTGCCACCGCTTTCCCTCTCTATCCTCGGGGTAGAACCTCTTGATGAATTTATTCGCGAAGTTGCAGACTTCGTTTATCGTTCGATTTTAACACGGCCGGCAGACCTACAGGGCGAGCTTGAGGTCGAGGCGAAGATTGGCGTGCTGAGGGATAGGGGAGGGAACAGACTCGATTTGCCCGTCCTAGTTGAGACAAGTATGATCTTCGTCGCTCGTAATATTTAGGAAATTTACCACTCTTGTTAGTCCTTGCTCCAAAGGCCACAGACTGCCACTTCGAGTCTAACATGTCTCAAGTAAGCCACATATCAACTTTTCGACGACTTGGTTCACGCCTGTCTTCTAGGACCAACACCGACACTTTAACTTCCTTCTTAATAAGCTTAAAGAGGCATCTGACAAGCCAGGATATCACTCAACACCCATCGCGTACACTCATTCACATCTCGTCGACACGTTCTATGCGTCCGAGAATTCTAGAGAAAAGATTCGCGTGACGCGTAACGACAAGACAGGGGAGGTCCTTGCGACTGTGAAGAAGGTACGCTTGGGCAACTTGGATATCTACAGTCCCAAACAAGCCGCGGACTGGCGCATTAGTGTGAACGTTGAAGTTCCAGGTGCATATCCCTGTTCTCGCTACACCCGAGACACGTTCCTAGCGTTCCTTTCAGTACAGCATCCCTTGGGTTCGCCGACGCACTCACGTCGAAAGGACCGCATTAGCTATTCCCATGAAGAGTTTATCGTCGACTTAACCCAGGTCGCGTCATATAATGCGGCAGGCTCCCAGGTATGTTGCATCCGTGTTGTTTGAGCCCATATCTCCTCAACCTTGTGCAGCCAGAGCTCCTCCATGAATTGGAGCTAGAATTTGCTGATTCACGATTGCTTACCGCCGCCGCCGCCAAACGAAATCATGAGGGTACCCCAGAGCATGAGCGTTCAGCGTTCGACGAGCTCATTCGGGCCTTCGTAAACAATGCACGAATACTGGCTCGAAATGCGAACGGGGGCTGGCAGTGACACCGTAAACTGTGTTGTTTTGTGGCACTCTGTGTTAATTATTTTCCGTTGATATACCGTCATCCTCCTCGATGCTTCTTATGTTACAGTCTAATTCTATACACCTCGACTGGCAAACGCGAGGTCTGCCGAGTCTGGGTTGATTACAAAAGTATGGAAGCTTCGAGAACATGGCACTAGGATACATATCAAAACAACAAGGCGTCACTGGGCCACTAGTGGTATTGCAGACCGGCGACTTCAACTTGATCACCGTCTTCCAGGTCTGCGTCGGAAATTGGGGTATCAGGGTTCATATGCTCGCCATCAACCATAAGCTGTGGTCCCCGGACATTTCTGTTCTCAGAGTACTGATCCGCGATCCCCGCGCGTTTCAAGAATGCTTTGACAATGGCGCCACAGCTTGTCGTCGGTCGCACCTTGAGAATAACGTCCTTTGTAACAGCCGACCGTACAACCAACTTGAATACGCCATCGTCATCGTCATCTGCCATTGATTGTGCATCCGACTCGGATTCACCGTCCTCCGTGGTACCAGACGGCGAGGACCGTTGGGACAGTGCATTTGCAGTCGGTGGAGGACGCTCCTGCCGGTGCTCACGGAGATATTGGAAAGTCACGAGGTCGGACGCGTCTGAACGCAGGTCGTCAATCACATAGTCTGCACGCTCATACTTTGGGACAATCGTACCCATTTGTGCTTCGGCCCAGATTTCCAAACTGTGTGGTGTTGCAGACGCGAATACGCGCGAACCATTATGAGTCAAGACAAGCGACCTTGAGTGAACGCCAGCTGTGTCGGCGATTTCCTCGAAGAGCGCGTGGAAAGTGTCGTGCTATATATGGAGGTGGTCACCAATACTCCAAGGAAGATAGAAGGGACATTAGTACCCTCTTCGTTACGAAGGTCCAAACCTCATTACTGCTACCAGGGTTTAGCGGATGGGGACGCCAGTGTACTTCAATTGTGACGTTCTCTGGTCCGCCTCTTTTCTCGAGGTTGCCACCATGATGGACTCGAGCCCTTGCTTCTCGAGCGATAGAGGCGAGATCTTCATCAAGCACGATACTATCCATTGAGTCGTCAACGTACTCATTTGATGGGGAATCCGGGCGTGGCGGATTTTCGAACGCTGTGCTACAGAAGCCCTTATAGTAAGGAGATTGAACCCAGTGAATATCTAGCACGGAAAGCTCACCGAATAACGTTCCGAACATTCAAAATTTGGTGCATGGGGACCTCAGGGGCGGGGTCAACGATTTTGATCGACTGCGTGGTCGTTTGCCGCCTCTGGCTGCCTTGGAGGGAGAATCGTCCTCTTGAGAAGCCATATCAACGACTTCTGCGTCACTCTCATCGTCGGACGCTAGCAAACTAGTCACAAGGATTTCAAGGGTCAGAAAAAGTCGCCGTCAACATCGATCGGCCTGTATACATTGTGTACACCCTGATACGAAGTCTCGCCGCTGGGATGACCGACTCGCCAGAAGGCCATTTGCGTGACGTGAAGGTGTTGACTTACCTGATATCGACATTCCTGGTCCATTTTGGCAGATCATTGTCGTCCCGTTGTCTTGCTTTCCGTCGCTTTCTGGGGGTCCCAGAGGAGGCGTCGGAAAGTTCTTCCACGTCTGAATCCCCGTCGGAAGATTGTCTTACTTGTTGTTCTACATACACGCATCAGCGTTATTAAGTACAATATGTATCGACAAAGTAGCCAGACTCGCCCTTCGCCAATTTATCCAGCTTCTTCCAATCCTTGGCGGTCCTATTTCGATTACGGAGGAAGAGTTCATCTCCTTTGTCCAGCTCCAATTCCCTGTCTGTCTTGGGAAGTGACACTGTCCGCGTCGTAGAGGAGGATGCCACATTCTGGTCACTGGCCTGGCGATTCGCTGGGCGAGGACGAGGGCGAGGGGCATGATTTAGAAGTATCGTGGGAATCCTGAATCCTAGTATCCCGCTCGTGCTTGTCGTTAGACGCGTCGACCGTCACGCGCCGGAACATGTCAGACGCTCCCGTCATCTTCAAAAGATCAAAGATCAAGGCAAATCAGAGAGCGAGAGAAGGACAACAGCCGGATGCGCAAGATCAGCAAGTCCAATTGACGGAAGACGAGCCGTCTCCCAGCGCAGTCGCTTCAAAAATCAGGAATAAAGCCAAACAACGCGTCAAACAAAAGGCGTCCCTGAGCTTCGGGCTGAGGAAGAGGTATGTCAAACACCGTACCAGGTTTCTTAGCCTTCACCCTCACTGTAGGAGGGCAGCGAAGATGTCTTCAAAATCAAGAAGTCTAACCTCAGTCAGAAGTTGACACTCCGGAAACACCCAACCCCTCCAGGGTGAGATTGCTACTTTCACAGGTTGGATTTCGTGCTTACAATTGGTGTGGGTTAAGGACACCTCCACCCAATTTGGACCAGGCCAGCATATCTCCTCATACTAGTAGTGGACCCGTCTACGATGCGGCCTACCTGAACGAGTTGAAAGCGAGTACACCTTCATCTCGTCCCCGTATTCCCGAGGGTGATATTCACCCTGACGGCACCCCAATAACTTCGGTAATGGAAGATTCGGCTATGGAAAGTCTCGATAGCATTGGTAATGGACTGCATATCCCACTCTTCCGTATTTGCTATGTGCTTATGTGCCCTTCCTTCACAGATACGGGAGTAGCAACTATACCTTCTCAATCAGCCGTCTTTGCTGCTAAAGAGAAGCGCGAGCGCATGCGTGCCGCTGGCCCTCCTAGTTCTCATTCCGACGACTACATTTCCCTATCATTGACCAAGCGTGATGACGAGTATCAAGGCCCACATCCTGAGAGCCGCCTCATGCGTGAGGATGATGACCTCGGCCAAGGGGATGACGGTGAGCTTATCCAGCCAACCATATTCACCGCTAGATTGACCTCATTAACCAGATTTTGCCGAGTATACAAGTGCCCAAACACGAATTGCTCTCGGTAAGAAGGCTAGAAAGGCGGAGACGAGCAGGCTCCGTGAGGAAAAGCAAAGCCTCATTGCTGATGCGTTCGTGTCTCCTTCACCTACGTAGTTGACCCTTACTTATCTACATTAGGGAAGAAATCGATGAGGAAACACAAGAATGGGAAAGAGCCCAAATAAAGCGAAGTGGTCTGAAGCCGGATGAAGGCCCTTCTATTGCTGCCACGGCACCTGTCTATAAACCCACTCCAAGTACGTGGTCCTACGGTTTCTAGTTCCGGAGCCCGATTTTCACACAGATCTAGTTCCTCCTCTTACAGAGATGCCTAGCTTGGAGTCCTCAGTCATGCGTCTTTCCCAAACTATGACTTCTATGGCCGCTTCTCATGCGCAGAACACCACTTTGGTATCCGCCTTATCTGCGGAGCAAGTCCAGCTTGACGAGCGCGAAACGGAGTTACGAGAGATCGTTGTGAGGGCTGAGGGGAAAACGAGTTGGTTTGCTGACTTTAGAGATTGGTTAGAGAGCGTTGCCATGTTCCTTGATGAAAAGGTCAGGTCTTGGTGGTGCCCCAACCTTTCTCTCTGTCTGATTCCTTGACCATAGTTTCCTCGACTCGAACAGCTTGAAGATGAGCATGTTTCCATACTGAAGGAGCGTCGCGACATGGTCCAAGCACGGCGTCGAGCCGAGGATGAAGATGATCTCTCCAGATTTCTGGGATCTCGTCCCACACTTATGCATACAGGCCCAGAAGAACTGGATGAAATGGGACGCATTATCCCTCGATTAAATGCAGAAGCTACGCTAGGCGATCGACGTACTGCGCGTGCCGCTCGGCGTGCCCTTCGACGAAGGAATGGTCGTCAAGGTGAAGACGAGGAAGGTTACTCGACAGACGGTACACTACCGCCTTCTGATGCAACCGACTATCTCGCTGCACTTCAGCAATTGTCTCGTCAACGCGATGAAATCCTATCAGACGTGAAGGCTAAAGAATTCAAGGACCCTAGGCTGGGTATTGGTGCAAGATTTGCCGCATGGCGCGGGCGTTTCGACGACAGCTATATTGGGGCTTGGGGCGGGCTTGCGCTAGTTGGCGCGTGGGAGTTCTGGACACGGCTCGAAATGTTAGGCTGGAATCCACTTGAAGTAAATCACGCGCGCCCAGTTGTTTGTCTGAAGTACCTTTTTTAATGTCGCCCTTTCATTCTAGGACTCGAAAACGCTTGACAGCTTTCGTTGGTACGCCAACCTGTACGAGTATTCCCGACCAACGGAGCCCGATGATGATAAGGATGTGCCCGAATTGGGACCGGATGGGGATCTGGTCTCTGCCACTATCACGACCGTGGCTCTCCCGCGTCTAACTAAACTCCTCGAAGGAGGAGCCTTCGACCCGTTCTCGGGAAAGGATATTCGACGCCTGGTTGATTTGGCAGAGGAGGTTGAGATCTCCGTTGAAAAAGGCAACCATAAGTATCAGGTGATTGAGAAGTTCTTATCTGCCGGATGCATTTCTGACGCGAACCGTTCAAGATGTTCTTAAAGACAGTTTTGACCATATTTCAACATGCCGTAAATGACATCATGTCATTACAAGATCCATTCCTCGCGCAAAATAACCCGCCCTTCCATCCCGAGGGTATTCCGGCCAGGAAGCGCGTACTTGCCCGGCAAGAGAAACTGATGATCAATATCATCCGCTGGAGGAGGTATACAAAGTCGCTATTCGGCATTGACGAGGTTGCAAAGAGTCTTTTAGTAAATTGCATCCTGCCTGTGGCAAGGAGCGGATGGGAAGTAGGGGGGGAGGTGTGCGTCCGCAGGGTGAGTTTTTTTTCAACCGTAACATTGTATATGCCGGTTAAAATTTCCGTCCAGATCGCTCACAGTTGCCAAATGAAATAGCCACTTCACAATTAGGCATTCTGGAGTCTTGAATGCTTCCCTTTTTCTTGCTTGCTGGCCGATACCGAGAGCACCGTGTTTCTCAGGATCACAATGCGGCGGAACCCTTAACAGGTTGCCCTTCTTACATTGTGATTCTGGTCGCTCTCGGGACAGCGATAATTGAAGCTCTACTGACCCGCCCGCCCTCCGGTGCATAGGAAGTATAGCGTGGCGAGGCTCGTTCCGCTGTCAGACAACCTTCATGATCTGGGGATGAAATCCTCATCCCTACCCTGTCACTGTATGCTTAAAGGCTCGCGCTATGAAGACCGGAGGTCATGTTTGACCCGCAAATCACAAGGTTGTGGACCTGATGGGTGACATTATATCGTTGTATCACGTCGCAACCAACTCGATGCCTCGTTCTTCCGGCGATGGATCAGTGCAGTTTTAACTTGTGATTTACGTTTCTTAATCCGAAGTGAGAATCAGAGGGAAAGGCCAATATCACATCCGGGACGTATGCAATCCGGAGAACAGTGCGATTTGGTAAAATTGTTCCTGAATGCGAAGTAGTCCGACTCATGAATGATTGTCATTCGTACATTATTGATCCATAATGGTTGTCCAATCCTTTGCCATAGGATTTCCGTCTGAAGATGCGCTGGCTATGACGTAGCGAATCACTGGGACGCACGCGTGATTTCAATAAGCTTGGGGGATTGGGAGAGGGAAAACTTAGGTACGTGCGGGAGCAGCACTACGGGGACCGAGGGCAGCGCGGATGTGCGTCTAAAGCGATGGCTTCGTAGCTTATTGATTCGTCGGTCGAAAATATTTAATGTTCAACGTTCAACCTTTGGCAAATTTTCCTTATCGTCTGAGTTACAGGGTAGTGATAAATTTTAGTAGATGGGTTCTGCCCTATCTAAGAGGAAGAGGAAGAAAGGGTGAGCGCTGCGCGTGTGCAAGCTGCATCTGAAGAACACCCTAATAAGCAGAGCACAAACACTGTATATTGGGTAATTGCGACCCAGCCGCCCAAGTTCTGGTATAAACAACATCTGTCTTGGTGAAGAAGGACATTCCTCGGTGCTTCTAGAAGGTCGTTCCGCTCACTAACCGAGTCTCGGTCGTCTGAAAGGCCCGTGACAATCGTGTTACGCACATCAACTGCGCACCCACGCGCTCATCGCTCATCAGCTCATCACCTACGCCCACTCCCCCTTTAGAAGCTGCTCGCCAAACTATACTGCAAATCACACCATGTCCTAAGTCTTACGAGAATTACGACAGCCTTCGAGAACGCGGGTCCATGTGGTATGTCGTCTTCGAGCAGGTGTTGGACGGACATGTGAGATTAATAACACGGTGCGGTGCCCCAGTGCGATTGTTACCCTTAACATAATCGGACGCACCTACTGCAGCCGTTTCGGGGCGTTTGTCTGCAAGGCGCAACACCAGGCGCAACATCAGCGTTTCTCTTCCTTTCTCTACACGACACGAGATGATGTTCACCAAAAACGAAAATTGGAATATGGGAACCAGAAGGTAATTGAGTCCGTGTAACAATTCTTCTACGTTTTCGTGTCGATTCGATAGAAAACGAATAAGAAATCCAGATGGACTGAATGAGGGGCGCTGTTCGAAGGCTGGTAAGTGCGCCGCTGCAACGCCTGGTTACTGTAGGTCTTCCCCTCTTCTCCGTTCCCAGTTCTTCATCTCCGTCCTTCCTGAACTGTCTCATTGTCTCCGTCGTGGACGATCTGACGTGTCCTCATCGGGCTGTTCCGAGGGCAGATCCTCACCTCGCAACTAGAGTCGATCTTTACCACTCAGTACTAGCGACTTGAGGACCGAGGACCAATCGATCCTAATCCCTCGGGGGCGGCTATCCCACCCCATGACAGACGTCATATATCTGGACAGCCGTATCGGCGTTGAGCCTTTTTTGAACGCTTTGCTGTTATTCGGCTGGCATAAGCAATTTTGGAAACTGCAAAGAAGCATGTGAAGGTAGGGTCCGTGCATGCTTGGCATAGTTGACACGTGCGCGCTTCTCTTACGCCCGGTGGGTGTGAGAGCGGTGCATCCTTGGGTTCGTGGGTTGTGGGCGTCAAGAATTAGCACGAGGCCGGTGAACCAGGAACTGGTCGCTCGAGTGAACGTGATGGGCGTGCTGGCGGGCGATAGGAGTCATGTACAACCCGTGAGCCCCTCTTATTACTTTCCGATCTCTAACCAACATCTCGCACCATTCTCATTTCGTAGTCCTTGAATGGTGTGTAATGCATCATGCTTCCCGCAGCGCTGATTGTCGGCGAAGATTGGCCTTGGGACGAACCCATTCTTCTACACTCTCCATTCTTCTACACTCTCCATTCTAGGCCTTCCCCTATTCATTTGAAAAAAATATTGCACGCTGATATCCACGGAGCTGGGGTCACCTGTCGTCGAGCTACGCAGAGCCATGGTAATGGCCGAAAACGTGGTGCTTCATGGTTGCTCTGCCAAAGGCTAAAGTTCAACGCCACGGCACCTCTTTCGGGAGCTTATGGTCGATTGGTACCGGGCGTCGGCTAGAATACGAAATGGATCGAATGACCACCCAGTGGGGTTCTTCCAATGCAATGTTTCCCCAATTTCATCCCACGGGTTGATGCGAGATTGCACCTAGATGCTACCACCGACTTCCGAATAAAAGGCCGCTGTTGGAACGCTCTTCGTGCCCTTTCAGCGATTCCTGGGATCGTGCTTTTCCCTCCAAACCGTCGACCATCTCAGCTCCTATGTCTTCACCCACTAAGACCCCACATCATCGCCATACCCGAGCAATGATTCCAATAAATATGAGGATCCAGTCCCAGGGCGTAATGGAGAGCCCTCCGCCGAAACTTTCTACGTCCGCGATGATAGTATCACTATATACCCGAACAATTGGGCAAGGATTCGGTTGGCCACTGACACTATGTACCACAGCCCTGACGCTTATGTTATATCCCAGAGAGATCATACGCGAGCCTGCCGCCGAAGCGCTTGGAACCATGATTCTGACTCTCCTTGGTACTGCTAGTAATTGTCAGGCAGTGCTGGGCGCGAATACTGGTGTGGCCGCAACGCCAAAAGGAGACTGGCTTTCTTTGTCCTTTGGATGGGCTTGCGGTCCGTCAATTCTTATCTTCTATCGTACAATTGATAACGGACATTGGCACAGGTGTTTCCTTGGGCGCCTGGGTCGCCGGAGGCGTCACCGGTGGCCACGTGAACCCTGTGGTATGCCCTTTCCCTGAATTATCTCTTTTCCCGGTTTGAAGGGCATTGAATTTGAATTATACAGATAACTCTATGCATGGCTGTCTTCAGAGATCTCCCATGGTGGAAGGTACCTGGCTATGTGCTTGGACAACTCATTGGTGCTTGGGCTGGGGCGATCATTGTCTTTGGGAACTACTTCCATGCCATCGACATTGTCGAGGGTCAGAAAGGTCGGCGCACTCTGTCGACGCT
>WTXL01000346.1:0-18920 GCA_022376525.1 Russula vinacea
CGACCCCGAGGAGAATGATCCGGATGAGATCCTCCAGCTAAGCCCCGCACAGGCACCCGTGGGCACGGCGGTCGTGATCGTCGAGCCGCGCCGAACGGGAAAGTCGCTAACGGCGATGGACTCTTCAATTGGAATAGTCTAGCCGTTACCGGTGCGTGGGCAAATTTTTGTGACTTCTCCGTCGTGTGCCCACTCACGTGCCACTTAACTCTATATATTCACAGGTAACATTCTCACCGTTGCAGACGATCTTCTCAAAAATGATGGGCAAAAGTTCCTCGAGATGATGGAACAGCTCGCTGAGCGACGCATGCAGCGTGAGCAACAGGCGGCTCAGGATCTTGAAGAGGATAGCGATGCGGACCATGGTGAGGAAGGTGATGACGATGATGACGAGGACGATGATGACGACGATGACGACGAGGAGGAAGATGAGGAGGAAGAGGTCTGTTGTGTCACTCTTCCGACGTTTAACGATGCTAACTTGCGCAGGCGCTCACCGAGGATCAAAAGATGGAGGAGGGCAAACGCATGTTTCCATTTTTGCCGCACGCATGTTCGAGCAACGAGTGCTCCAGGCGTACCGCGAAAAGATCGCGCAGGAGCGTCAAATGCAGTTGCTTCGCGACTTGAGGACGAGGACAAAGCGTCTAAGGACCGCGAGGCACGCAGAGCTAAAGAAAATCAGAAGAAGAAGGACAAACGGCGGTCCGTATTCCTTCACTCTTCTCTGGATTTCTCTTTTGTTAGATGATCCCTGACTGTTATGGATCATAATAGGCAGCAGAAACAGGCGAAAGAGGAAGAGCGTGCGCAGCGAGCAGCTGAAAAGGCCGCTGAGGAAGCCGCGTTTAGGGAGAAGCAGGCCCAACTCGAAGCAGCGCTGAAGAAGAAACGCGAAGAGGAGAAGGCGCGGCTCCAGGCAGCCGAAGCTGGCTGAGGAAGAGAAAGCGCGGAAGGAGGAGGAGCGCCGGCGGCGAGCTGCGGAAGAGAAAGAGCGCGAGCGGAACGCGAACGTAAACGGCGGGAAAGGAGGAGCGTCTCAAGGCTGAACGCAGGGAAAGGAGGAGCGGGAACGCAAGGCCAAGGAAGAGCGCGAGGCGAGATTGGCAGCAGAACGCGCCGCAAGGAAGGAGCGCGAAGAACGCGAGGAGAAGGAGCGCAGGGCGCGTGAAGAGAAGGAGGCCAAGGATCGTGCCACTTCTAAGGAGCGCGAACAACAGCAGCGCAACGCGACGAACGCTATCAGCGCGGCCTCCAAGCTCCGCGGCTCAACGTCTCCTCGCAACGGCGTACCGTCAGGATCATCTATGCAGCGTTCCCCAAACAATACGGCAGCATCCAAGAAGATCATGACGAAACCTCAGCCGCTACAGCAATCCTCTACATCTTCCCCATGGCATCCCGTACTCCATCACAGTCACAAGCACTTCCTTCCCTGGCCAACCTCCGTCCCAGTCGCACTTACCGCAGTCCCCCCGTCAGTCGATGACAGTTCCGCCGACCCCGCAGCCTCTACTTCCCGTCACCCCGCACCTCCCTCCGATACCGCCCCCACCCATCTCCGCTCTTCTCGCCCAACGGACCTCCACGTGGCTTTGCCTCGGCCACGACGCCCTTCGCTGTTCCCGGGCCCCCGTTTGCCCCGCAGGTACAGGCCCTAGGGCCATCTGCACTTCCGCCTGGTTTCCCCGCCGCACCCCTGGACCCGCCCGCACCCCGTTTGACATGTCTTTCCACCTCGTCCTCCCGCGCCCATCGGACCGCCGAGCTCGGGGCTGGCTCCGGGCGCGGGACGTCGTGCAAGTTCGAACAATGTTATTGCAACGCCAGCACCGGACGTCGGCCCCATTGGGCGGCCCATCGCGCCCATCGCGCCCATCGCACGGCCCAGCACAAGCGGGACGACTACACCTCCTTCTGCGACGTCTGCATCGGCCAGCACGCTCAGTACCGCATCGCCTGTACGCCGCTCGCCAAGTCCGAAAGGCATCGTGTTGGGCTCGTCCGCGCTCGCGACTGAGGATGACGAGATCATGTCAGACCGCCGTCTTGTCGGTGGCAATGCGGGCGTGGGCGCGGGTGTGGGCGTTGGCGTTGGCGTGGGCGTTGGCGTGGGTGGGCCTCCTGGATGGCGTGGATTCGGCTCTCCGCGCGCGAACGGCGCGTCTCCATGGGGATCTGCAGCTCAGCAACCCCAGCAACCCCAAGCACAACAACAACAACCGCAGTCTCAACAGTCGCCGCCTCAACCTCAACAGCAGCAGCAGCAGCAACCACCGCCTCCGCCTCTCGGGTTTGGACTCGGGCTTGGTATGCGCCCTGGTCCACATCCCGGCCCACCGCTTGGCGGTCCTATGTGGGGCGGTGCAGGTCTGGGCATCGGTGGCGTTGGCGTTGGCGTTGGAGGTGGGATCGTGGGTGCGGGCGCGCCGGACCCGGCGTGGCATCCGGCTGCGGCGAATCATTTTTTCGCGGCGGCGCAGAGCCCGTTCGTGCATGGGTCACCGACTTCACCGCATAATGGGGCGTGAGCACGTGATGGTCTTCAAGAGGAGGCGGAAGCGTGGCGGGGGGCAGGGAGGGGGTTTTTGAACATCATATGCATTTTCATGGCATGGCGTCTGTGCACACATGGCTCTGTAGCATTTTTTTTTAACACTCATCCATCCCATTTCTATCCATCCCATCCATTCAAAGTTCTGGTCTGCACCTCACCCAAACCTTTCCTCTCCTGTCTGTCGACGTTCGTTCCTTTCCCCCTCCAACGTACTTTTTTCTCTTCTGCATGGTCGCCTTCCGTCGACCCTTCCTTCCTTTTTCGAATCATCGAGGCCTTGACTTTCTTCTCACTTGAGTAGTAATAGTAGCGATAGGCAGCAGTAGCAGCAATAGCAGCAGCAGCAACAACATCAACATCAACAATAACACTGACATAGCGTCAATCAAATCATAGTAAAAACTCAGTATTCAGTTTCAGTTGCTGCTGACTCCGATGTGATGGTGCACGGCGAGTCCCCTTGTGCGAAGTTAAATCTGGGCAGTCGGGCCAGATGTTCAACGTTCAACTCGGGGCTGGCAGGCCCGTTACACTGCACAGTACAATAGTCAACCTTTTGAGAAGTTTCTTCTACAAAGACAATTGATGTGCCACGCACCGGCGGATCAATTCATATGAGCTGGGTGGTGCATCTTTTATGTTGCAGGTCGATGCGGCCCTTCTATTTATGCGAATCATGTACCCGGAGGCGTCGGGTTGTATGTACTAGTGCGAGGAAAGATGATCGATGAGCGCTGAGCGCCCTAATCAACAAGGGCGGACAATTAGTACGGAAGGTCCTCATCTGACTAAAACTTTGCGGCTACATCCTTCTAGTATCGCACGTTCCTCTTGGTTAGCGCTTTCGCGGACAATAGTGAACTTGAATATGCACGACAGCAGAACATCCAGCCCATACATTAACTGTGAATAAGCCTAGCCAGCTCGCCAACGGCATTAACCTTCAGGAAACCGGTCAGCCGAGTACATAGTAATCGTTTGTTTGGAGAGAAAGAAGACAGTAGCACTCTGGTTTTCAAGGCCCTTCAGAGGTGGAATTTACAGCCGCACTGGCAAGTACTGTAAGCCTTGACAAGTAGACTGTCTCAAACGCGAGCAGCTCCGTGTCTAAAGTGCAAATCCTCGCGTACCAGCGTTCTATCGCTTCGAGGTTAGACTTTGCCAATCCATCCCAGCAAGCGCCAAGGAGTGTTCAATTCAAGTTCGTTGGCGAGAACCAGGTTACAAGGTCTCTCGCCTCTCCGCGGGAGCACAACGTCGCTGATTGCCTCGATATCAATGTCCTCCCAGCTATGAGAGATATTTGAGCCCTTCAACATCACTTGCAGTGGTGACACGGTACAGCCTGAGGCTGTACTGTACACAGAGAGATCGGGGGAGGTTCAGGTCGAGAAGGGAGCACCCAGACCGCCGCATCCAGACAGCCATTAGGAACAGAGTAAACCAAGACTGTGCTGTGGTCGAATGGTGGGTAGCATTGTGAATGAAAGGGACTGACGCGATAAGAAGAGGCATGATGCATGACCGTTGGGAAGATAAGAAGGCGGTTATGTAAGTATTGATGACATAATATGCCTCATGCAATCGGCCTTAGCCGCCTCGGCGATGCCTGGTGTGTGCTGTCTGAGGACATGTAAAGCGGAGAGTTGTGACAAAAAGGCTGCTTGGTTCCCCTCTTGCGGAAAGCCTTAAGCTGAGGACGTAAGAGAACCAGAAGGAGATTTCTACGTCCCATCAAACCTCCACTGCAGCAATCGCTCCGAGTCTGACAACTCGTGCCCCCCATATTCCATATTGTGTCGGCGGCGATGGCTACAGCCTGGTCCACTGTTCAAAACCGGCAGATCGTCACTCAGAACTTTTATTTTGTCGTGGCGTTCTCGCTAGCACTCATCATTCGCGGGTGAAAGTGAAAAGAGTTGCAGGCGGTCGAACAAACAGTGAAAGAAAGGGGTACAGGCTAGTTATTAGAGACTCATTACAATAACCGCCGCAGCTGAGAACACGGATACATGTTCAGGTTAGAGGGGGGCAAACGTGACTCCGTGAGGACCACAGAAACCGCTCAATCATAAAGGTTGAGAGAAGAGAGAATCATAGGGCGAACTCACTAGTCGTCATGGTGTCAAGGCGAGAACTTACGATAAAGACATCTATCCAATAACGGGACTGAAACCATTACTCCCGACGTCGATGGGAGTGAGGGCGTGCGCACCGATTCAAACTTTGGGTGGCTGGAGACAATGAATGCAAGCGAGGCGAAAAATCCATGCATTCAGATGTGTTTGGATAATGAAGTGCCAGGGAGGAAAACTTCTCGCAGAGGATTGAACTAACTGACGTTGTCGGAACCCCCAGAGGAGAAAACGCCTGCCCCCCCTCCTTTATACGCGTACGTGCAAAAGTTTGGTGTGCTACACACGCGCAAAACAAGTGATTCACGGTGTAATGGACAATGGAGTGATATGAAAGTTCGTTAGAGCCTTACAAGAGCCCAGAGGGCGCAGGTGCAAGCCGGAGAGACAACAGAACGAACAGCGAGCATTCATACACTGTAACAGAGTTACATAGATCTATGCAAGAAGGTCAGTTACCGAGTCCGAGTGAACAAAGTCAAGCAAGCAAAGCGGCGAGTGGCGCGCCACAAGTTATGTAAGTAACTTTCGGGTTTATTGTCCGTACGGCTCTGATGGCCCGCCACCCAAGCGCTGAGCAAAACACACGCGAGTCACCTCGTGCAGCGTAAAAAAAAGGTTTGAAAAACAAAAAAAACAATAGATCGAGAACGCCATGTCCACGGTGGCGGAATAACTATCGGAAACTTTGATCTTATCGCCGCAACGCTGCCACTCTTTTCCATTTTTGCTAGTAATGCGTCATAGCGCGTCATATGCCACGACGTCCGTAAAATACAATAGCGCACTGGCACCCATATACCCATAAGTCACATGGTGGCGAGCTCCACCGTCCGCGCGCCTACTACAGCAGTGAATCTAGTAGAGACGCCCAGTTGGACCTCCATTGGTCGTAGTACGGTGAATCAAGCCGACTCCACCTCCACCAAGTCAGGGCGATCAACACCATAAAATCACCTGATCAATCATCTGGGCGAGCAAAGCGCGGGGGATAGCATCGAAAAAAGCAAGTCGACTAGTAATAGGCGCTGAGAACTTTCTCCGCGACTGCAAGTGCTTCCATCTTGCGAGAAGTTCGCACATGCGGTATGATTCGTCACATATGATTACGATCTAGCTTCCTCTAACAGTCAAGCGTCGGCATTATTTTTACCCGCAAAAAAAGATCTATTGAGAAATGGGCTCCAACCTCGAGGTGGTAAGCCCATACAGCAAGATTCGAGCGCGACACGTAGGGCAGATCAGATCGTATATCCTCAGAGGACCTCGCGCAGCGTGCCCGCAAATTGCCAAAGTCGTGTGTCTCCGGCCACCAATGGCCATCACATGTGTGAGCGAAAGCAGCCCTCAGCGTTTCCACCCTGCAGTCAGTATGTAACAATGAATAGCTCACCTGACCACATGATCTTATTAGTCGGTACCAACTCCAGCTCCTGTCGTATCAGGGCCTCTTGTCCGCCGACAGACTCCGCGGGAAACACTCCGCTAATGTCAAAATACACATCCCCGTACGACGCCGCAAGGTAGTCCCCTTCGCGCATATATGGATAGCTGGCATGTAGCAGCACGAACGTGGTCCAAGGGTTTGCTGCGATCAGAGGCTGGCTCGCGCGCGTTAATGTGATATCTGTAGTGCCGAGATCTGTGCACGAGGCGGACATTGTGTTAGGTTCGAAAAAAAGGCGTCATACCAGGCTTATTGTCCTCGGAGGTTACCTCGAGAGTCGTACGCAGAGCAAGGTCATCCAGAGCCGTAGGGGCACGTTTGATTAGAGGTGTTTGTAAGTACTGAACCAGGCTGCGGTGGGCGCAGCGGGTCGGCAACGGCGGATACGTCCAAAATAGTGCGATTACAAACAACAGACTTGGACCAGCCACGTTGGCGTCATTCGCGCTTCCCACCAATCGATCACGCAATGTCATGGAGAAACTCGTCAAAAGCGGAACAGGCCACTAGACTCCTCCGGTTTTAAAGAATGCACTGTATCCTCGTTTTCTTGAAGCACAGCCTGCACAACTCGTCGTACGTGCGCGCAGCGCAGTGTTTTATTAGTCCTCGAATAAAGAATGACACGGAAGACCGTACAGATGAATAGGATTGGCCCTTTGCGTCGGTGTGAGCCACATGTACACAGCGTCCTGCAGCTCTGGAGAACCGCTGCGCCACAGATTTTCCCTGGGTCCAGGAGGCCCCTCAAAGGCTAGTCAGTCACGATTTTCCTCGTTCAAAAAAGGTGGTTATGCTTGTCGATTACTATTGGGTAGACACGGGTGATGAGCTAAGAAGACACGTGTTAAGCACGTGTGGATGGGCGATCTTATCAGATCATTCAAACTTAACCCATAACCTCCATCACGATGCCCGTCACCCGGGAGGAACTCGAGGCGGCTATCCGCGCAGCGATACAAGTTACACACGTGAACGTAGAAGACAATTCTGGTGGTTGTGGGGAGAAGTACTCTGTCCTCATTGTCAGCAAGGTGCTGTTCTTTCCCCTCAACTCCGACGGTCGCACTGATTCCAATGACTGGACGATGGATGGTTTGCCGGGATTTCGAAGGCAAGACGACGCTGGCACGGCACAGGATTGGTATTACATTTTCACCACTTGTTTTTCGTGCCCCCATCTTTACCAGTATAAACCCTCCGCAGTCAACGAAGTGCTGAAGACGCAAATCGCCCAGATTCACGCGTTCACTCAGGTGTGCAGTCTCTCACGCCGCTTTCTCCTCATCGCTGATATAGGCGACACGTGGAGAAAACATTGACTCCACAGCAGTGGGAAGATTCCCAGAGGGAACCAAACGCCACTTCCTGATATCTTGACGCGCGCAGTCATGACTCGGATGGATTACAATTAATTTGTTTCTTCCTATTGATCGGAGGATGACAGTGACTATCGTAATGGTAGACAAGTTATACATCCGCCCAAAGGGGTACATAATACAATATTCGCATCAATTAGCTGAATGTGCTACATTGCCTGGTCGAAGCCGTCGAAAAAGGTGTGTGTGGTTCAATACCTCCACCCGTGAGAGCGAAGGATGAAACATGCGAAGAACGAAGTCGTGAATACAAGTGGGTGGTGATGCTGCAGGTAGATATGTGAAGCGATAAGTAAAGGAGCAGGAGACAAGGTACATAAAATACTTGCCAGTGATGAGGGTGATGAAGCGCCATGTCGCAGAGGAATAACCTAAGCAACGATGCAGCCGCCGCTTGAGCCGCCGTCGGCGTCAATGGGAGTGGAGGTCTCTGGCGCGGTCTCGGGCTCAGAGAAGATGGCGTTGATGGAGAAGAGTGATGTGAAGGAATCCATTGATGTTTTAAGAAGTAGAAGGTTGTTTTGTGAGTGTGAGTGAGTTGGTTTGTCGCTTGGGAGCTGATGGATAGGATGACCGCGTTCTTCTCCTCTTTTATACGTTTGATGGTGAGTGTCAAACATATTCACATACAGTAAGTCCCAGGCGTGCGCGCGCAAGAACAAGAACATAGAGAAATGAGTCGCTTGCGGAATAGACGAGTTACCGTCTATCTGGCGCAGCGGAACCCGGACATGGCGAACAATACGCCAGGTACGTCACATCAGTGTGAACAATAAGAAATCATAATTCTTTGGGACGCTGACAATTTTATTTCTACCCATTATAGACGTGTCCTCGGGGCTGACAGAAAGACAAAAGAATCGCATATCTGCATCTGCCTAACCATGAGTAGCTGATGTGTTAGCCTATTTTAAGTACCACGGTGATCCGAGGCTTTCTCCTTTTCTCACTGCGAAAGTTGAGAATAGTTTCTCTACCCGGAAAGTAGGGATAGGAGATCACGTCCAATTGTTTAGTCTGTAGGAGGGGGGGGGGGGGGGGAAGGGGGAAGGGGGGAGCCCTTCAGTAAAGATAAACGACAGGGGGAACTCGCAGTACTGCGAGTTCACATTTTCACAGCCAGACACTTGACGGTCTCAGGAACGATTGGAACTGAAACTGGGAGTGGCTCGAAGCGATAAAACGCCGGTACGAGGAAGTGTTCAACCAACGGTGCTTGATTAGCAGTTGAGAGGCGAACTCATCTCGGCCGCTGATCACCAATCCCCATCATCACTCAGACTTGGTGGTGATCGCCTCCACGTAAAAAAAACCGACAATGAAAGGCAGACTGGGAAACTCACCTGGTCGTCGCCCTCTGACCCGTCCTCCGAGGCTGCTACAAGTTTGATAGTTTGAACGAGCTAGCCTAGACCAAGGCCTAGACGTAATGATTCTTGTCAACAGACGTAAAACTTATCGGTGTAATTCTATCCCGAGGGCCCTGAAAAACGAGCGTACTGCTCCCCCCGACAAAACAATTACCAAGTACTGTACTCAGCTGATCCTTTTCGGAAGGTTGACATTCCGTTGGTAATTTGGCTAGGTTTTATTTGCAACTAATTCACGGGCCGGTTGTTCATCGATCGTCCCTTATTGTCCGTAGAACTCCAGCAAGGGGGAACGTGATAGTGGAGGGTGGGTGTCTTGCCGCCAGGATCCGGTCAGGGTGAGGATTTTCGTACAGTCTTGTTGCAATTGCCTGGTTTGTTGAAGGCCACGTGACTGCAGGCGCTGTCAGTCCCTGAGAGAGATGAGTTCGCATCTCACTGCTAATCCACCACTGTTGGTCGATCATTTCCTCGTACCAGCTCAAGCGACCCCCTGTTCCAGTCCCAATCATCCCTGCATCTGAGACCGTATTCTGGAAATATCTCTGGTTGTGAACATGTGAACATCACTGTATTGTGAGTTCCACCTCTCATTATCTTTTGCGGAAGAGCTCCCCCCCTCTCGTGCAGACCAGACAATTGATCCGATACATTTGCGTCAAGTTCCTTCTCCACTTTTCGCGTACGGATCCTATTTTTAACCTTCGCGGTGAGAAAAAAAGAGAAAGTCTCCTGGAAAGTCTCGGACCCCGCGGTACTTGAATTAGGCTTAACGCATGTCTTAACGGAGTGCGATTCTTTTGTATTTTCTGTGAGCTCCGAGGGTACGTCTACGATGGGTAGAATCGTCTCCCAGGATTACGGTTTCTTATTGTTTGCTTAGAGTTGCCCATAGTTGACGTACCTGGCGTATTGTCCGCCACCCCCTGGTTCCGTTGAGCCAGATAGAGGGTAACTCGTCCGTTCCGGAAGCGATTCACTTCTCTATGTTCTTGTTTATGCGCACGCACGCCTGAGATTTACTGTATGTGAGTGAGTATGTCTGACACTCGCCATCAAACGTATAAAAGAGGGAGAAGAACGCGGTCATCCTATCCATCAGCTCCCAAGCGACAAACCAACTCACTCACACTCACAAAACAACCTTCTACCTCTTAAAACATCAATGGATTCCTTCACCTCGCTCTTCTCCATCAACGCCATCTTCTCTGAGCCCGAGACCGCGCCGGAGACCTCCACTCCCATTGACGCCGACGGCGGCTCAAGCGGCGGCTGCATCGTTGCTTAGGTTATTCCTTTGTGACATGGCGTTCATCACCCTCATCACTGGCAAGTGTCTTTTTTCTGTACCTTGTCTCCTGCGCCTTTGCTTATCGCTTCGCATATGTACCCACAGCATCACCCACCACTTGTATTCACGACTTCGTTCTTCGCACGTTTCCTCCTTCGCTCTCACGGGTGGAGGTATTGAACCGCACACACTTTTCTCGACGGCTTCGGCCAGGCAATGTAGCACATTCAGTTAATTGATGCGAATATTGTATTATCCCTTTGGGCGGATGTAAAACTTGTCTACCATTACGATAGTCACTGCCATCCTCCGATCAATAGGAAGAAACAGATTAATGTTATCCATCCGAGTCATACTGCGCGCGTCAAGATATCAGGTAGTGGCGTTTGGTTCCCCTTGAGAATCTTCCCACCGCTGAGGAGTCAAAATTTCTCCACGCGTCGCCCAAGTCAACGACGAGGGAAGGACAGGCGTGAGAGACTGCGCACCCGAGTGAACGCGCGATCTGCAGTGGGCGATCTATGTCTTCAGTATTTCATTGACTACGGAGGATTTACAGAAAACCCCTGAATATTATCCATCTAGTCATTGGAGTTAGAGCGTCAGATCTAAGTGGAAAGAATTAACTACTCTTCGAGTTTGAGGGTCACGATACGTGCTCTGGTTTGTACTCGTAGCGCGCGGCGCGCCAGAGGAATCTACTGTGAACCAGCGCGTGGATAATATATAGGGTTGATGGAGTAATATAAGCCTTCACGATATGTACCACGAAGTGGGACCGAGGAATGGCCTGCACAGCAAACAGGTGGAAGCACGCAGAGCTTCTCGATCGAAGATGAGGCGCGTCCAAGGCAAGCTCGCTATGGGTGGGCGGGCCCTCCAAAAGCAAGCTGGCGATTGCAGTGCCCACAAGTCTCATCACCGATCCGATTTATATCCTGGGTGAAGAGGGTGGGCGATTTGAAAGAGGAAGGGGAATCTTGGTGGCGCGGGGAAAGATGTGTCACGTGCCGCCCTCTCCTCACGAGCGGCGCGCAATGGCCCATTGCCGCCTTGATTGCCGCCGACTCAGGTTATTACTGTAAAATAATCGGCAAATTAGCAACTCCGGTTTTCCTTGATAGACTCATCTCCAACACATGATCGATGGTAGGGGCCACGAGGCACGACTCACGAGTTGTCAGAGCGATTGCCGGAGGTTTGTGGGGTTGACCCGGGTTGTAGGAGTTTCGGCTTCCTTTTTTTTTTCCCGCATGATTGACTTAGTAACCAATCTATCGTAGTAGTGCATGACGTAGGACTGAAAGCGTCTTCTCGCACGGCGTACACCTTGCCGCCGTTTCACCAGGGAGTTTCTTATACAGATGAAGCGAAGCACTTGACGGATACAGTACGTCCCATCAACACACCATGTGCTGTCATGCTTCTCCTGGTCCTCTTATCTCCTCGGCCTGAGGCATTACTTTAAGAACCAAGATGAGAACCAAGCGGCTCTCTTCACAACTCTCCGCTTGACAAAGATGTCCTCAGACGTTCGAAAACAGCGCACAGCGGCCATCGCCAAGGCAGATGAGAATTTGCTCGCGGAGCTTGGATACAAGCAAGAATTTCAACGCGCATTTACTCCACTTGAGGTATATATTATGTCATAACTTTTACTTCCCCCCTTATCTTTCCCCAAAAGGTATTCGGGATCGCATTTAGCATCATTGGGCTCGT
The DNA here is from genome assembly GCA_022376525.1 of Russula vinacea. Taxonomy (NCBI): domain Eukaryota; kingdom Fungi; phylum Basidiomycota; class Agaricomycetes; order Russulales; family Russulaceae; genus Russula; species Russula vinacea. The sequence continues at coordinate 11,902 of WTXL01000346.1, forward strand.
GCCCTCTATCGCGTCAGTCAGTTCCTCCTTTTCGTTCACAGCGTTATTAACCGTCAGACCACAGCTCAGTCTTGTTCTATTCCGTTCCTAATGGCGGACCGGTGGCGATGGTCTGGGGGGTGCGTTTGTTTTCTGTCCCGTTCTCGGCATGAATATCTTCTTAACGGTCTCCAGTGGGCCATCGCTAGCATATGCATATTCGTAGTTGGCCTTTCCTTGGCAGAGCTCGCATCGGCTGCACCCACATCGGGTGGGGTAAGTAATGACGGGCTCGCTGGGCAAAGTGCAAAACCTAAACCTTGATACCCGACCTCACAGCTTTATTTTTGGACTCACTCTTATTCCTCTCCCAAATGGCGCAATCTCCTTGCCTGGATCGTCGGTTGTATGTCGCGGTTCTTTATTAAGTTTGAAAATTGTCTCATTCTTGACTCGCAGATGCTAACACGATTGGGATTATTGCCGCAGTCGCATCCGTCGACTGGGGTGCAGCCGTTCAAATCATGGCCGCTGCCAGCATTGGCACGAACGGATCTTTTACAACGACAAATCGAAAAACCTTGTTAGTAACTCTAATCTTTCTTTAATAGTCCTGCTTGGCATCTCTCGGCTAAAGTTCTAATTTGTTTAGTGGCGTGTACGTAGCTGTTGTGCTGAGTCATGCGATGGTGTGCAGCCTAGGCACGAGGATATTGGCTCGATTACAGAATGTATACATCGTTCTGAATATCCTGTGAGTTTCTTCCCCCCTAAAGTTGTCGACGAGAACTTATTGTGTATGCCTTCAGGCTGTGCCTCGCGTCATTATAGCGCTGCCCATCGCGACTCCGAATGAACTGAAGAATACTGCTAGCTACGCTCTCGGTGACTTCACAAATTGTGCGTGCTTTTTCCTGCTTGTCTGGTCCGTCGCTTTCACTGATTGATGGCCGGGGTTTTTCTGTAGTGTATGACTGGCCGAGTGGCTTTGCATTCATTTTGAGCTTCATGGCTCCTGTCTGGACTATATGTGCGCATTTTGTTTGTCGCTATGATAGTTGTTTGCAGAAGGTAATTTACATCATAGGTTCATTCGACGCACCTGTGCATATCTCTGAGGAAGCTTCGAATGCGGCAACCGCCGTGCCATGGGCCATCGTTTGGGCCACCTCCATCGGCGGCATATTTGGCTTGGGTACTCCTTCTATCATTCTAGCCTGCGTAGATAATGACTTAGTCCAAATCTCTGCGACGCAGCGGTGAACGTAGCGCTCGCATTTTGCATGGGCCACAATCTCGATAGTTTGATGAGCAGTAGTGTCGGACAACCCATGGCCCAGATCTTCCTAAATAGCTTCGGGCAGAACGGCACCCTCGTCATGTGGTCATTCATCATTTTGGTGCAATATATGATGGGCTCAAGCACGGTATATCTCCTTTCATGCAGTCCGATCGTCAGTCTAGGACACTTGTTAATTATGCTGCTAATGATATTTGTAGATGCTCGCTGCGTCGCGCCAGTCCTTCGCCTTGTATGTCTTACCCCCTATTAAGTTTAGAATTGTTCGACTCTCGATTAACCTTTGTACTCAGTGCACGGATGGTGCTCTGCCCTTCTCGGGTTGGCTTTACCGCATGAACGGTATACCAAGACGCCCGTCAACACTGTCTGGTTTTGTGCTGCCGGCTCAATCTCGCTTGGTTCGCTGGTGTTTGCGGGATCCCAAGCCATCAACGCCGTCTTCTCTATCTCAATCACAGGCCTCTATCTCGCGTACTCTATTCCAATCACTGCGCGGTGGATCTGGAGGAAGGATAATGGGTGGACACCTGGAGCATTCTCGCTTGGTGCGTGGGTGAGTGCGCTCGTCGTTTCTCGTTTCAGATGCGGGGTGATGCGTGGAAAAATCAATTTTTATAGAGTGGACCTTGTGCGTTTGTCTCCGTCAGCTGGATGACATTAACGTCAGTCGTGTTCCTCTTTCCGACAACAATGCATGTAAATGCTTCGGACATGAACTACACCGTCGTCGTCCTCGGAGGTGGGTTCATACTCTCCCTCGTATGGTACTACTTCCCGTATACGGTGGCGTGCACTGGTTTGAGGGCCCTAGGCCGACTGTGGGTGGGCATGTGACACGTGGGTGGGCGGCACCAAGAGATGTTGAGAGGGTCGTACATACTTTCAAGCCAGAAAAGGAGGGCAGCGATATCTAGGAATCCAGCGCGGTTGTGCTCACGCGGGGAGACAGAGACCTGTAACATGATTTAGGCTGGCGCATGTCGAGAACATTGGACATGAGTCCAAGAGTCGCTCGAAACGATGGAATGACTATAACAGAGAAGTTAAAGACCGCAGACTTCCAGAAATATCCGACTAACGCCTGGATACGCAAGAATCACGAACTCTTCTTGGCTACAGTGCTCACCTCCACGAGGCCAACTGGTTGGGGATCACATACGCGGCTAACCCCCCATCGAATGGTTTAAGAATCTTTTGCCATGCCGAGTTGGTGAGAACCTCCAACTAGCGACGGTCTCTTGGCATGATATACCGTAGTAATGACACCGCGATGACCCTAAAGCCAGAGTACCGTCCTCAGGTGAGTACCTTCTAACTGTCCGTCCATTATTGACATTTTAATAGCTTTGGGGACACCGGGGCCTGCGACGCTGCTCAGAGTGTCTAATTGATGAGACGGGAAAGGCTTCTTAAGTCCACCTCGACCGGAAGCATTAAGATTGAAAGAAACAATTAGGTCTGAGATGGCCGTCATGACTCTGCCGAAGTGTGCCTGACGGCGCTTACGGTTTCTTCAAGTTTACTCCCATGTTGCCCACATTTGGGAGAACGACAATGCTTATCTCCCGATGCTGGCACTCGCATTATTGTCCTATTTGGCACCTTCCTGCTTCGGCCATTGTATTTCCATGACAGATCTGATGTTCAATCTCCCAATTGTCTTGACGCGAGGAGCACTAGTCATGATCATCGCCCCTTCCGACCTTGTTCCTACGCGTCCGAAGCTCAGAGTTGCCGGGTATCTAAAGTCAATGCGAGCGAGCCCCCACCACCGGACAGTCTCATAAAGTCCCTCAACCCGCACACCACATACACGCGAGCGCCTATGGATCCCTTCGCTTCGACTCTTCGCCATCACCACTAACGTCCCAAAGTCTGAGCGTTCCCCCTCGACTCCTATCGATGCCGGTGGTGGAGGTGCGTGATGGTTTTATTTTTATCCGTCGTCGTGGGAGAAATAATTAACGAATATGTGTGGATCCGTACTTGAGACGGGAACGCATCTCGGCTATGAATTACCCCGACTACTCCCTCCGACTTGGTGGGGACCCCATAGTGAAAGGCCGACAATGAAAGGACAACTGGACGACCACCTAGTGCACCGGGTAGTTCAACCAGTAGCTCTGTTTGACTTGGAGTGGTTTGCTCAAAAGTCGCCTCTGGGGGATTTGGGACTCATTTGGTCGTCTCCGCCTTCCGCGGCTCTGCTTTGCCTATCGAGGCTGCTCAATTTGGACGGTTCAGACAGGCTAGGGTCTCTTGTCTAGATTTACGCCACTCCGACCGGGAGGCCCTCCGCTGATTGTTTTCCCAAGCTGTTACAGTAGCTTTATTAACTAGTTTTATTCGCAGCTTGTTTATGACCTGGATGTTCTGTCATGCATACTGTATTTCTCATTGTCCCCAAGCGCCGGCAAAAAGGAACGTGTAATACAGGAGGTGTGTCCGGCCGCCGTGGTCTAATCCGGTGAGAACTTCATACTGACACCCACTTGTTGTTTGGAGGATACCGGGGCTCATCTTGCCTCACATCACAGCCTAACGTGTCCAAGCAATGATTCGCAGACAGGAGCTACCTGAATGATGCATCACTCAGCCGAATGGAACTTTTGAATTAACTTTTCAAACTTCAAAGGCCGATTACTGCCGTACTGCGCAAAGTGTAACATGTTAGTAACGTGCTCTGGGCGTTCCTGATGGCTTTAAGCTTTAGGGCTTGCTCTAGTCTTCCTCTTCGCCCACTGGATTAGCGATAAACTCTCGCATAAGTGCCTTTCTCCAATGCCGGTGCCGAAGCTCGCGCTATTGTTGTCCTATTAGGTGCATGCCCGCTCGGGCTCTTTCATAAAAGTGACCTGCCTCACGTTTGCCATTGTCCCAATTATCCTGTCATGAGAATTACACATGATCCTCTTCTATTTCTGATCTTTGATTCACCTGGAATATTGTTCACCATGCCCAGGTTATTGTGAACTCCAGTTACGCCAGATCGTGGGTACTTCTCCGTTCCGGATGCGACTCACATTCTCTGCTCTTGTTCCTGCGAAAGGTGTGTGCCTGATACTCACCAATACAGCGTATAAAAGTGAAAGAAAGTGGTCATTCTATCCATCAGCTCCCAAGCTAAAAACCAACTCACTCACACTCCCAAAACCACCTACTGCCTCTTAACACATCAATGGATTCCTTCACATCACTCTTCTCCATCTTCTCTGAGCCCGAGACGGCTCCCGAGACCTCCACTCCCATTGACGCCGACGGCGGCTCAAGCGGCGGCTGCATCGTTGCTTAGAGGCCAATCCTCTGCGACATGGCGCTTCATTGCCCTCATCACTGGCAAGTATTTTATGTACCTTGTCTCCTGCTCCTTTACTTATCGCTTCACATATCTGCCTGCAGCATCACCCCCCACTTGTATTCACGACTTCGTTCTTCGCATGTTTCCTCCTTCGCTCTCACGGGCGGAGGTATTGATCCACACACACCTTTTTCGACGGCTTCGGCCAGGCAATGTAGCACATTCAGTTGATTGATGCGAATATTGTATTACCCCCTTGGGTGGATGTATCCATTTGTCTACCATTATGATAGTCACTGCCATCCTCCGATCAATAGGAAGAAACAAATTAATGTTATCCATCCGAGTCGTGAGTCGTGACCCCGCGCGTCAAACTGTCAGGAAGTGGCGTTTAATACCTTTGAGAATATTCCCACTGCTGTGGAGCCGATTTTTTCTTCATGCGTTACCCAAGTCAACGTGAGATTACACGCCTGAATGCTTGCCTGAATGAATGCGCGAGAGTCTGGGCGACTGTGTCCTCACTATTTCATTGGCTACGAAGAATTTACAGTAAACTCTCATCGTCCAGTAATTGGAGTAAGAGTCATCGTCGGATTCAAGTGGGAAGAATTACAGTATTATGTGTGTAACTTAAGTTGCAGGCTTGCAGCGAATCGCTCCCTGGACCGCCTCTTACTAAGGCATCATGTGCCCCAATCTCACGTGACCTCACCTAAGGCTCTCGACGATGGCTTCTCTTTCCAATTACACTGAAAACCGTTCTTAATTAGGACAGCATCACGGAAATCCTTAGATCTGGAGGCATCTGGGGGGCCTGTTCCGCTTTTGACAGTTTCTCCGTGACACTACTACGTGAATACTGGAGGCGACCATTCAGCTACGAATCACCCACACCACTCCGACTCGGTTGGATCGCCTCTACAGCAAAAGTCCACAATGCAAGCGGACTGGGACGACCACCTAGTGCACTGGGTTCAACCACTGTCCTGTTTGACTTGGAACGGTTGCTCTTTGCAGGATTTGGAGCGGAGTCGCGGGAAGCTCAGTTAGTCGTCTCCGACTCTCCGTTACCCTCTGTCCTCGAGGCTGCTCCATTTGGACAGCCTGGACGGGCTAGGGTCTCTTGTCAAGATTTATGGCTGTAAAGCCACTCCGACACGGACGATCACCCTTCTCCGCTGATTGTTTTTCCGAGCAGCTGCCTATGAGACTATGACTAGGTTTATTCACAGCTAATTTATGGCTTGGATGTCATGCATTGTCTCTATTGTCCTCAAAAGCGCTGGCCAAGAGGAACGGGTAATGGAGGTTGTGTCCGGCCGCCGTGTCTGGTCCGGTGAGGAGCATCGTAGTACCTTGCATCGTACTGACAGTACGGCCACTTGTTGTCTAGAGGATACCGTCTTGCCTCCCACCACAGGCTGACGTGTTCATGTCCATGATTCGCATATACAGGGAATAGCCACGTCAACCAGCAGCCTGACGGATGCACTACTCCGCCCTGGAATGGAGCCTTTGAACCAACTTTTCAAAGGCCGCCCGAAAAATGTAACTTGTTAGTCACGTGCTGATTTTGTAGACATGACGCTCTGGGCGTGCCTGACGGCGCTAGCTCTTTGCCCACCGCGCCACTGTATAAACGATAAACGCTCGCATAAGTATTTCAAAAGTCAACATTTCTCTTACTTATGCCAGCGCCGAAACTCACGCTATTGTTGTCCTATCAGGTACCGGCTCCTTCACAGCCGTGACCTGCCTCACGTTCGCCATTGTCCCAATTGTCCTGTCATGTCGTGAGAGCAACACATGAACCTCATCCGCTCCTAGAGTCACGTCCTCGGCTCAGGCCTAAAAGGTATAAAAGGAGGAATGAACACGCCTCTCAGACAGTCGCATAGCATCTCTCAACCCTCTCAACCCACGCACCACATACAAACAATGGATTTCTTCGTTTCACTCTTCACCATCGCCTTTAACGTCCCCGAGCCTGAGTCCTCCCCCTCTACCCCCATCGATACCGATACTAGCACTACCGGCTTGACTGGAGGCTGCATCGTCTCGTAATCTGACTTGTCTTCGCGGACATTCACCCGGCGCCAAATGATGGCTACAGTAAGCGTTCTTGTTGAAATATCCCGTGTCAAAAGCTAATCTCTTTTTCTAATTCTTGTGCACAGCTCATACCATCATTCCCCATCTTATTCCTCCTTGCCCAATCAATGATTCGTTCACCTCATGTTGCCTCCACCATGGTTGTGGAGATTATGGTCAACATACCTTTTGTCGCATCGTTTTCTGGCTTTGCTTGTAAATTTCTACTGCCTGTAGTTCTTTTCCTCCCCTTTGTTCGACTGGAAACAGTTTATTGCGTTATTATTTGCGTCCAAGCGGCGTGTGTTTGTAGGCAGTCTTATGTATCAAGATCTAGTACGTGTG
>WTXL01000347.1:0-18902 GCA_022376525.1 Russula vinacea
TAGTTCTTCTTGGTGGCGCGCTGATCGGATGTGTGCATTATGTACCCTGGACCTCTGCCATCAAGCAAGTTTACGGTTCCTAATAGTTGGTGGGTGGCTCACGCAACGACCTGAAACATCGGGTACGCTCTGAGGCATGCGAATACAACACCCCTACTTACCACACGGGAGAACCCCAGCCCCGCCGCTTCTCTTCGCTCTCTTCCACAAGTTCCGTCCATGACAGCATACCGTCTATTCGTTTTTCTCTTGCCTGTTTGGAAACCCACAATCACCATCACCCGCTTCAGATCCATTTCCCTCTCCGATAGACGGCGTGAACAGTATCGTCTGCCGCCGCCCGCACCCCAGGCACCCCCCCAATAATTCGATTTTTTTTGAGTTTTGTTATGTTTTGGGTAACGCGGCCATGTGGGTCGTGGGTCGCTGACTCGACTGTGGGGAATTCTGCGCATCATCCGAGTCGTTGACGTTGACCTCGGCTGTGGCTGCGGCATACTCGGGCACCGATTGTGTACATGTACGAACACCCCATGACTCGCTTGCTTCTTACTGTAATGCCATGTGCGTTGCCAGGTTGCGCTGTACAGCGCTGTGCCTGCAACCGTTACCCAAGGGGATATTGTACATCCATGATGCTTCTTCATTTTTGCAATCCTTCGGGTTGCACGCACGTGGCAGCCGTGCTCAACGCAGCCGCGCTCGGTCGCTCGGGAGGGGGACGTGCCTGAATGCAACAAGGGTGTGATCCGCTGCATCGTAGAGCTTCTACCTCAGCCTGGAGTAAACAAAATGAGACTCAGTTCTGTGGGCTTGCGTGCCGAAATTAAGAGTAAATTGATACCCCCGGATTCCCGGAACCGTAGGCTCGGGCTCGAGGGGCTTTCTCTTGTTGTACAATACTGTACTGTATGGCTGGAAGTACTTCGAATACGCCCATCCTGTCGGAGCTTTGATTCAGAACCATCGCAAGCAACTCATTCTGCGTCTCAATTCGGAGATAACAGTTATGAGTCTCGTCACGAGGCCCGTTACTGACTGACCGGGAATCGCATCAAGGGTCATGCATGATTACAATATTGTGATTCTTTTGGCCTGCCTACTTTGTAGCAAGCAACAGGAGAGACGATGTTTTACAAGTGTTCAGCAGCTGATATGTAGAGCACTGTGCATAAAGACGTCAGCAAGGTAGTAACGCAAGAGGGGCCATCGGACCATTGTTGCCACGGATGAACGCATCCCCATAACGATTTGTCACTGATCCATTTACATGCTCCTCTGTCTGCTCAAGGGCGATATTCATATACCCATCAAGGCAAGACAATACACCTGAACCAGGTTAACTCATTACCGAACTTGAGGCCAACTGAGGGCGAGAACATACCACGGTAATCGACTCCAGATGTTAACCGGACTACAACACGCTTCCCAACCACGTTCTTCAAGAAGTCTGTTGGTGACCCGGTCGTGACTGGTGGGGGTGGAGGTGGAGTAGCTTCCGGGGGAGGTGGCGAGTCGTCCATTGGAGAAGGTGACCCTAACCCAATCACATCGGTGTATTGCACAAGAGCGAGGCCACAGGCACGGCACGACATATTATACACCAGTCTACAATAAATTCCAAGAAACAGGCAGCCCACTACTACACTAGTACTACTCCATGCTCAAACTCGTGTACTCATGTGTGATGAATACCGCTACCACCTGCCCCATACCTGTAATCATTCTGCACTCTTGTACACTGGGGAAATTTCCGGTCGATGGATAAGTCAACAAGAAACACGGGTATCGTAGATAACGTAGATAAAGATAACATCGCTGCCTTTGCCTGGCCTCATGAAGAACAGCACGCAGACAAAAACGCCTTCTTCTCCCCAGTCAAAGCATCGCCAAGATGAACGGTGCTGCAGTTTCCGATTATATTGGGTGCGCTCATGTGAGCCTCTTCCCATTCCCAGCGCATGACGACGCGGCGGGCGACGTAGTCAAATACCTCAGACACGCCCGTGCCCGTTTTGGCCGATGTAAAGAATAGCTTAGGACCGCGCGGCGGACGGGGTAGCTTTGTCTGTGCCAAGGTGGGCAGATTATTATCGTTTGCGTATCGCGCTTGCGTGATCGTGGGCGCGATCGAAGTGGAGGTTGACATCGCCGACGCCGAGAGCACGCGATACGATCTCTGATTGTGGAAGGGCGGGGAGGTCGAAGGCGAGCGGGAGCGAGCGAGAGGAGAGGAGAGGGCAGAGTGGTATGGCTCGTGGCCATCGGAGAAGGAGGACGCGGGCGTGTGGAAGGAGGTGAAGCCGGTGTGATTCGAGCTGACTGTGCCGAAGGGCGCGAAGCTGAACTGCGAGGCGCGTGAGCGCGCTTTGGATGGGTGCTTGTGGTGATGGCTGTGGAGGTCGATCGAGGGTGTGCGCGGAGGGATCATGAAGGTGGACATTGAGTTTTCCCTGTCAGCACCGACGCCGTTGTCTGCGTCGGCGACGGTGGAGCGAGTCTCGTCTACAAGAATAATGTCCACAGGACCTGCGGAATCCGAGTCTAGGGTCCCATTATTGTGAGCGACAACCTCGCCGTCGGGCCCACTGGGAACTCCGTCAAGTACATGTCGGGGCATCCAGTCTCCCTCGTCCTCCGGTGTCGCCAGGCTGCTAGACGGGGAACCCGACGACGGGACGAGCTCGTCGATGAAGCTTAAGGCAGCCCCTTCTGAGACTGCACAGCCCTTTGAGCTGGGCGCAAGATCGGTCTTGTTTCCGACTACGACAAGACAGTATTCCTCTGTTTCCTCATCATTGAGAGGTGCGCACGCGCAAAACTCCGACCACCAGCGGTCAAGAGCACGCATAGTCTCAGGTTGATTGACGTCGAAGATCAGGATGACAGCATCCGCGCCACGGAAAAATGCAGAAGAAAGGGATGAGAAACGCTCTTGTCCGGCAGTATCCTATGGTCGCGTGAGCGATGGGACTCGGTAAGAGGGCGGAGACGGACCCATATTTGGAGAGTCACCGACTCATCTGGCTTGGAGTGATGCGGTAGTGTCTTGGTGATAAAATCGGCACCAATGGTCGAACGGAAAGCCGTCGAGAAGTGGCCCGAGACATACTTTTACATAGAGCACTGATGATTCGCAAAGCGAGCCTCGGATAAACAGCCAATTGATTGTGCGCACCTGGCCACGGAGGCTCGTCTTGCCCACTCCCGAGTTCCCAATGATCACGACCTTGACAGTACGCATGAATAATGATGTGGAGGCCCGAGGCCTGAAATTTTGTTGTCTGTGCCGCTGGGCGCCAGTCAGTAGTCACGGACTTTGACGACCGAGCGGTCGCGCGACGCGGCTCGCGAGTGGCTCGCTTGAGCCCCGCCATACAGTACCGTACCCATGAACGCGCCAGGGCAACCCAACCCCGCAGAACCCCCGCTGCTCCCACACCAACTTCCTCCGTCCGAGAACAAACTATTCAGGAAATGGCGCCGAGAGTTTTCCCTGATCACGGGGTACGGCATCGATTCTGCGGAGCGGGTCTTCACCATCAACCGCCGTAACTGCGAGCGATGGAAAAAGGAGTTGTTGAACTACAGTAGGTCATGCTCTCGCTCCTTACTCTTTTTTTTTTGGTGCGCTCACGGGTGATATATATTGTAGGCCCATCGGTACAGTTTATGCTCAAGCATCTCAAGCTCGCTGGCGTGAACTGCGACTCGGCCCACATGCCTTGCCTTCCTTGCGACCTCACCCGTTCTGGTGGATTTTCCCCCGAGGCCGGCGCAGTTGTGCTTTGCCAGGGAAATTTCCTCAATAAGAAACATATGGAACACACCCTCGTGCATGAGCTCGTGCATATGTATGATCACGCAACGTTCAACGTGAATTGGAATAGCCTACGACACCATGCGTGCAGCGAGGTATGTCTATGCTCACCCCACATTCAAGCGTTTACAACTATCGTTCGTGCTTTTTACGAGATTCGTGCAAACAGTTTGAGCGGGGATTGCTCTTGGGGACGGGAAATTCAGCGTGGGACATTCTCCTTCTCAAAACAGCACCAGGTGCGCTCATGGTGTCGTACCGTGTACATACTCGACTGATACTGTCTGCCTCGCAGGCGTGTGTCCGAAGACGTGCGGTGTTATCTGTGATGGCCAACCCTAATTGTAAGGACAAGGAGTCAGCGGAGCGTGCGGTAAATGAAGTCTGGGAGAGTTGTTTCAACGACACAAGGCCCTTTGATGAGGTATGTCCAAGAGTCCTTACGTGCCCTCCCATCTTCACGTAGTTCTCCAGATATATTAATAGATACTATATGTATCGTGGCACGACCATTATTCCCTGGAAGTATATACATTCCACTGCTCAGCAAATTCCTGCAGTCTGGTCTAGAGCCTTTCTCATTTATAGGTAATTATAGATAGAGGGTTATGACATCACCACACGATGTTCCCTCGGCATCTAGTGTTTCCGTTGAGTCTCAGCCTCAATCAGTCCTGTTTTTTCCCGCTCTCGAGGCCACTCGAACACTCACATCGCCCATCGCGGATCGGCCCTCACGCGTTCCGCAGCGCACCAGACACTAGCCCAAATACATTTACCACGTCGCGCACAAGGGGACATGCTTATTTTTCCTGCGCAAAACCGCCCTGCGTGCTTTCCGCAGTTCTGCGCTTGGTCCGCCCTTGAGGAAATGTGATGAGGGCCGCACTGGAAAAAGCTCGCGTTGATGCTGTATGTGCGCGGAAGGCGAGAGCGGCCCAGACATCGTGGAGAAACGCAGCGCGATGGACTTTTGGGCACAATGCAGATGTTCCTGTGCTTATTGCGCCGCCCTCATGCTGCGCAGCGGCGTGCCATGACATCGCGCCTCGATCTTTCAAGCGTCTTGTTTCTCGGGGAATCGCCATTTATCAATGCAAGTACCCATTTTGAACGGACTTGGACGTACCGAGAATTCAGGATGTGTTGTAGATTAGGTGGTGGAATTGGGCGGGCTGACGATGGTGCGCCGCTTGGGCATGGTCAAGGCGATTTACTAAAAATTCCAATTCTAAGATCAAATTGCCTCCATACTACATGACACGCAATCGTACAAAAACTAGATCACGGTGATGACACCAAACATGATGGGATACAATGCAGAGGAAATCGACCTAACAGCGCTTCTCATCTCCTGTTCCAGTGAGAAACGGCTACGGGATGACCTAAGGTCTCTCGTGCAGTAACGAACCTCCCAATGGCTACCTGGACAGGTCCCGATGGCTGGAACTCTCTTAAAAAAAGAGTCTCCAGGGCAGGAAACACTTCTGTCACTCTTTCCACGACGAGCTCCTGCGGGGCGAAGGCGATACATTGTCCAAATCCATTGCATACATAGAGGTTCTTCAGGGCGGTAAATGGATAAAAAACTTCCAGCCATTGAGCATTTTCGACGTCGACTAGCCAACGTGATGGCAAGGTTCGAGGCCCGTTGATGTAGAGGTGTTCAACCATGTAAGAGAAGGGGAAGAACGACGTAAGGACCTGCGCGAGAGATGAAAGCTGCCAATCCAACCCAGTGCATGAGATTGTCAATTCGAACCCTTCGTCAGATGACCTTGTCCATGAGGGAGATTCGATGCGGACGCTGAAAGAATAAAAGCCCACATATACTTCATTGAACGCCTGAAACTTGGTCGCACGACCCATGAACTGGGCAAGTTGACGAATGTCGAAAATGAGTTGATTGAAGAAGGTTATCCGAATAGAGTTAAGCAAAGGAGCATCGATCTGGGCCACAACGTCCTCCAAGTATTCATTGACCCCTCGAAAGGAGAAACAGGTGAGAGCGGGGAGGACAGAGCGTGTTGTGGGCGGTGGACGTCGGCTTTCCCGGTCGAGGCGAGATAGAGAAGATTTGAATTCAATGGTGAGAGATTTGAGGTTAACCGACACGGTCAGGCCAGTGACGAGCGCCACGGGAGTAAAGTACCCAGTTTGCGGTATCCCAACAAGGGTGAGGTCGACAAGGTCAGTTGCGGACAAAAGAAGTTTCGGAAGCGCAGGGAATGGAATGTATTGCAACGTGAGAGATTGCACATGTGGGGCAGAGAACCCATCAGGTAGAGTCGGGGCTGGATCTGGATCTGGGCGGTGGTAAACACTAGAAGAATCAAGCATAAGATGTATCAGCGCCGGAAATGGCCCTTGCATTGCTGACGCCACTCGTAGCAATTGTGAATTTGATAGATGGTGGAGTTCAATCTCGCGTACACGGTTATGGTGCACGATTGCAGCACCGAGGTCATAGTCTTCAGGCATAGGACATTCGACCATGTTCCTTACGATGATTGGTAGGGGTGGCCAGATACCTGCAAGCTCCACGCGTGTCCTTGGACCGCAGACAAGTTTTAGGTCGAGATAGTTTGGCGACGTAAAAACGACGGATCGCCACCTCTTGCAGACATGAAGTAACCGGTACCAGTTCCAAGGCAGATACACTCGATCCGAGTCAAAATGGAATATGTATAGGAGAACATTGTCAGGAAGTATGTCGATCGTCACACGACCTGCCCACAGGGTCAGTGGTAATTGCAGACATGGAACGTAAGACGTACGACTGTCGCAGGACCTGACACGATGCACAGATGATACGTCGGATATATCGAGATGATGTGTTGCTTTCGACCCAGAAGGACCATCTATCACAATCGGATGAGTGCCAGGGAATATACGCTGTGCGACTTTATCGGGGGTAACGAAGGAGAGCAGACGCCGAAGAGCCCGACGTATTCGGGAGTGCCTATTTGAAGCTTGATTAACGAAGCAACAAGGGCCAGTGGTAGACATACTGGTGAGAGCTCATTGATGGGGATTCGATACTGAGAAAGTTGGAAGTTGAACCCGCATGGATTGAAAACTAGTAACAGTCGAACATCGTTGCACACACGTGTACTGGGATGCTATGCGTGGGACGAATCGCACGACACGATCATTATTCCCTGGCCTGGCACGTATATACATGCGACTACCCGGCGAAAAGCCCTGCAGTCTGGTCTAGAGCTTTTCTCATCAAAGGCAATTCAGATAGAAGTCTATGACATCACGAACTGATAGGAATACGGATCGCCCACTGTACCTGGCTGAAGTTTCCAACTTCCCTCTTGGCGTCTATGGTTTCCGTTATTTGCTTTAGCATCCCCAGTCAGTCTGGTTCTCTCAGTGTTATCTCCCGTTATCAGCATCCACCTTGGCACCCACCAGCATTTAGTAGTATTTACTAAGTCGTACGCAAAATACGCACTACACTTTCTGCGAGAAACCGCCCTGCTTGCGCCTTCCTAAGTTCCGCGCTTGCTCTGCTTTGGAACCGAGAGAAAATGCGTTGATGGCCGCACTGACAAAAGCTCGCGAGGCGGGAGCGGACTCAGCGGACATCGTGGGAAGTGGGAACGGTGGCAAGGTTTTAGAAACACTCATGACCCTAGCCTTTGGAATGCGGGCGTACGACGTACGTTTCTGCAAGCGTGTCTGTCTCTCGAACCTTGACAGTCTTGTTGACAGTGGCGCTTTCTCAAATATTGTAGTGAATCTCTTGTTTCTCTTATGGAATTGCCGTTTCTCTGTGCCAGTGTGCACAGGGCGGACACGCTAAGGATTGGGGCGTGGTGTCGGATGATTGAATTAGTGACTGGCACTGACTGCGTACTCCTGCATTCGTCAATCACAAGATGCAGGACGAACCTGCCGACGGTGCGCCATTTGGATCACGTGGTCAAGACGACCTAATTCCGATTTTCAAATAACGGTCAAGTTGCCTCCATCCTATACGGCATGTAATCATACAAGGAGACTAGGTCATGATGATATTAGCAAGAATACTGTGGGTGTCTGTACTGATGTCTCGGGGGTTAAATATCGAGTGTAAAGGAGAATAGGGATACATTGATGGAACAGAATGCGGGGGTTGCGAGAGGTTATCAAAACCGAGGCAATATCGCTTCTCTTGTCAGATTCCAGTGAGAAATGGCTACAGGGTGACCTAAGAGCAATCGTGCAGCAACGAACTGCCCAATGGCTTCTCGTACAAGTCCCGATGCGTGGGGCTCTTCCAAAAAAATGCTCTCTAGGACGGGTAACACACCTGTTACCCTTTCCCCAACAAGCTCTTGCAGGGCGAGGGAGATACTTGGTGCAAATTCCTTACATACGTAGAGAGTTTTCACAGCGGTAAATGGGAGGAAAAGTTCCAGCCATTGTATGTTCTCGATGTCGTCCTGCCATTGTGATAACAAATATCGAGGTTCGTAGATGTAGAGGTGTTCCACCATGTAGATGAAAGGGATGGAGGATGTACAGACTTGCGCCAGAGATGAAAGCTGCCAATCCAATTTTCTGCATGAGATCCTCAAAACGGACTCGTCAAAGCCTGAGGTCTCTCTGTGTTTGCTCTGCTCTGCAATATTCTTGATACCGCGTATCGGTGGGAGAGATTCCACTAGAACTTCGTAGTAGTCAAAGCCCACATGTAGTTCCCTGGGTGCCTCGAAACTCGTCGTGCGTCCCATGAACTGGGCGAGTTGTGGAATGTGGAATATAAGCTGATGGAAGAAGGTGATCTGGATGGATTCAAGTAAGGGGGCATCGATCCGGGCCACGAAGACCTCCAAGTATTCGCTGACCCCTTTGAACACAAAATGAGTGAGAGCCGGGAGGATAGTGCGTATTGACGGTGGCGGACGTTGGTTTCTACGATCGGGGTGAGACAGAGGGGATTCGAATCCAATGGTGAGTGATTTGAGGTTGGCCAACGTGGCCAGGCCAGTGACAAATGCCTCGGGTGATATGTACCCGGAATGAGGGATATTCCGAAGGATGAGGCGGACAAGGTGAATTGCGGACAAAAGGAGTTTCGGAAGCGAAAGGAATGAAATGCGATTCAATAAGAGAGACTGCAGACTTGGGGCAGATCCACCTAAGAACCCACCCGAAAGAGCAGAAACTCCCAGTGGACGCTTGTCATTCCGATCGAGGCTGAGCTTGAGATATGTCAGTGATGGAAATTGCTCCTGCATCGCAGAGGCCAATCGTTGCAATTGCGAACTTGTTAGACGGAGGTCAATCTCGCACACACGGCTATGGTGCACGATCGCAGCATCGAAGTCATAGTCTTCAGGCATGGGCCAATCGATGGAGTTCGTTAAGACGATTGGTAGGGGTGGCCAGATACCTATGAGCTCTACACGTGTCTTGGGACCGCAGACAAGTCTCAGGCCGAGAAAGTTTGACGACGCAAAGACGACGGATCTCCACCTCCGACACACATGAACTAGCCGAAGCCACCTCCTGGACCGATGCCATGCCCCTTGATTGAAATGGAATATGTGTAGGAGAACGTCGTTAGGGAGTACGTTGATTGTCACACGGCCTACCCACGCGGTCAGCAGTAGTCGTAGACATGTCACATGGTGACTGAGACATACGTTTGTTGAAGGAGCTGACACGAAGCACTCGTAGTCGGTTGGATAAGTCGAGATGATGGGAGCTCATTGGTGGCGATTCGATGTTTCAGTCACCTTATAGTGCAAACATCATAGCTGACATAGCACTGAGCTGTACCGATCTCCTCGGCCTCTTCCATGACTTCCGCGCCGCCGCGGTACCAGTACGCGATCGGCTGCCCGGGAGAAACCTCCATGTGCACATCACATGACCGCTCGTGCGGCAACAGTAGCGTACTACCAACATTGTTTAGGAAACGCTGCCGCTGTTCGAATTTCAGACAGAGACGAGCAAGCTGACTGTGCGTGGCTGTGCGCCACCTAGGCACATTGTCAGAACGATTTAATTCCAAATCTATGGCCAAATCGCCTCCATGCTACGCGACATGTAATCATACAAGGAGACTATATCACGGTGATGTTGACCCCAAACATCGATGGTGTCCTGTTCCACTGAGAAACGGTTACAGGGTGACCTAAGATCTGTCGTGCACCAACGAAATGCCCAATGGCTTCCTGGACAGGTCCCGATGGCTGGAGTTCTTCCAAAAAGAGACTCTCCAAAACGGGCAATGCATCTATCACCCTTTTCCCAACCAGCTCTTGCAAGGCGGAGGCGATACATTGCGTAAACTCCTTGCATACGTAGAGATTTTTCACGGTGCTAAATGGGTGGAAAATTTCCAGCCATTGCATGTTCTCGATGTCGTCTTGCCATTGTGATGACAAATATCGGGGCCTGTGGATGTAGAGATGCTCCACCAGATGGGCGGAAGGGAGGAACGATGTAAGGACCTGCGCCAGAGAAGAGAGTTGCCAATCCAACTTTCTGCACGAGATTCCCAACCCGGACTTTCCGCCAAAAGTCCGCGTTGGTGGGAGAGACTCGACCTGAATGCCGTAACAGTAAAAGTCCACATGCGCTTCATTGGCTGTCTCAAACTTTGCCGTGCGCCTCATGAACAGGGCGAGTTGCGGAATCTCGAATATGAGTTGGTGGAAGAAGGTTATCCGGATGGAGTCGAGCAAAGGGGCGTCGATCTGGGCCACAAAGTCTTCCAAGTATTCGCTGACCCCTTGGAAGTCAAAGCGAATGAGAGCGGGAAGGGAGGTGCGGGTCGGTGGAGGCGGGTGCCGGCTTTCCTGGTCGGGGCGAGATAAGGGGGATTCGAATTTAATGATGAGATATTTGAGGTTGACCAGCGCGGCCAGGCCGGTGACCAACGCGTCGGGTGAAATGTACCCGGAATGAGGTATATTCCACAGACTGAGGCGGATAAGGCCAGTTGTGGACAAAAGGAGCTTCGGAAGCGCAGGGAATGGAATAGATTGCAACCCGAGAGATTGCAGTTGCGGAGCAGATCCGCCTAAGAACCCATCTGGAAGAGCGGGAGCTGGACGCCTGTAATGATCAAGGAAGCCAAGCTTGAGATGTATCAGCGCCGGAAATTCCACCTGCATCGCTGACGCCAATCGTTTCAACTGCGGACTTATTAGATAGAGGAGGTGTATCTGGCATATACGGCTATAGTGGTTCCGGTGCACGATTGCAGCATCGAAGTCATAATCTTTGGGCATGGGTCGTTCGACCATGTTCCTTATGATGATCGGCAAGGGTGGCCAGATACCTGTAAGTTCCACGCGCGTGCTAGGGCCGCAGACAAGCCTCAGGTGTAGAAGGCTTGGTGACGAAAAAGCGACGGAGCGCCACTTCCGGCATACATGAACTAGCCGATGCCACCTCCAGGGCAGACGCCGCACTTGATCTACATCCTCGAGATATCTGAGTCGATCGAAATGGAATATGCGCAGGAGGACGTCGTCAGGAAATGCGTTGATTGTTACACAGCCTGCCCACACCGTCAGCAGTAGCTGCAGACATGGCACGTGAGACGTACGTTTGTCGAGTGAGCTGACCAAGGAGCTGACACGCTTCTCGCTCTCGAAATGTGACTGACGGGGTCCAGGAGAGCCATCTGTCGAAATCGGAGGGTGGTAGGGAATATATATCGAGCGATTCTATCTGGGAGTAAGAAGGAGAGCAGACGACTAAAAGCCCATGTGAAGTTTTGATTAGCGAGGTAACAACTAACAAGGGCCAGCGGTAGACTTACTAGTGAGAGCTCATCGGTGGGGATCCGATGTTCAGTGGAAATCGAATGGGCTGCAAACTTATAGTCGGACATCGTACTACCGCCGTGATCGTAACACACGTGTACTAGAGTGCGAGGACGCTGTCCAGTACGTGCTGTACGTGTCACGTGTTCTTTACTCAGCCGTGTCGTAACGGAACTCGTCAGGCTGCTTTCTCATTTTCATGCCGTAGATGACCGTTGGCGTCCCAACACACCGAATAAAGTTAATCCCATATCGGCCGTCCAAAGACAGAACTCCTATCGTCTCATTTCCGAACTGTTATGACACCACTGGCACCTCCTAACGCCACATGATCGGCCTGATCGTCCACTAGTGATCCATGCCCTTTCCTCGTATTTTCAATACACTAAATAAACCATGTGCATATAGTCGGCGGTGGCGGCAATGAGCATACCTGGCCTTGCTGTGCAACCATTACAGGCCTCAGGGATGATGCCTGTTGGAGCGATTGCCAGACTCCAGAGTGATCTTATTCAATACGAGCGCAACGCCGCAATCAAACCGACTCGATTGCGGCGCACACACACTACACACACATGTACAACCCACAAACCTTAGAAGCTAAGGAAATGTCTCTAAACAGATAGGCTCGCATACGGTAGTTCCCAGGCTCCTACAGACACCGTCCCCGCCGTCATCGAAATGAAGTCTTTTGCTTTCGTCGCAGTCTCACAAAGTGCGCGCTCTTCCCCTCCCCCATTTTCTATTCAGCGGTAACTCAGAATGACGGTCGGATTGCTCTTTATCTACAATAAACAGGAGAGCTCAGTTGAATGCATGATATGCATCGCCAACGAAGACGGAGAATGCCGGAACGCCGGAACGCCCGCGCGATCACTTCTTGGTGAAGAAAACGGCGAGTTTTATCTCTTCCCTTCGCGCTCTCGTAATTTGCTCATAGCATATTGGTCGTAAAGCAAAAGTGAAACCAGTGTAAACACCATCATTGGGTTTCGCGACTGAGCTGGGAAAAAAGGGCGTCTGTCATTTGTTGGTCGCTTCCAAGGGCATCCTCATGAAACTTCTGGGGCCGGTCCTCTGAGCTTCCAAAAGACGGCAGGGGATCCCTCTGCGCGGATTATCAAACGCCATTGGATGATACAAGCAAGAGGAAAAAGAACAAACACATCCGGACATCGCCTACACATGGGGGAGCAGTGGAAGAGTGCGGTCGCTGGCACTGCCAACGGGCCGATAAACCTTGCGACTAATCATCAATGGAACACGACGTACGATGCGGTGCAGCCCTCCTTAGAAGCATGCATAATCCTTGGTGAGGAGGCATGGACACGAAGTACTGTGTGGGGTGGACAAGAGCGCGGGGGACAAGAGCTCAGCGCTATGACGCGCGGGGCCTCTTTTCATAACCTCGATGGCAGGATCGTGTTCGCCCTCAGTACTGGTCTCAGTACTCGTGTGTAGCACGGCGGTCTGCAACGTTCTGTCCTATGAAACATGCACCGTTTTCCTAGCCAGAATGAATACGCTGAGAATATATCGTTGCTATCGCCCCATGGTCAGTTGACGGTGGTTTCCGCCGTTCCAAATAAGATGTACATCACCAAAGCACTCAGTAAGAATCCGGGGCCGGGTTCGGCCCGCGCAAATTCGGTTTTCGGTGTGAGGTCAACAAACTGCTTAGAGGAACTTCCAGGGTGGTGGTGAGAGACAATTACACGGCGATAGACGCCGCACTAGGAAGGCCGTGAGAGTGCCTAGGCTGACCTGCCGTGGGTCGCAAACTGTCATATCGGCCACCATCAGTGAGACAGAACACGAGGCTGCAGTGCCCTCTCTTTCTGCTGTTCACCAACCCTCTCAACACGAACCATGTCCAAGACTCACCCCAACGCGTCTTCCTCATCCTCATTCTTATCCTCCAATTTTCAATCGGTCCTCAATGCCGCCTTGGACGCATATGAGAACAAGACAAAAACCCGGCTTCTCACCCATCCCCTTACCGCCCAATTACAGTCCTGCGACTCGCCTGCCGCCATTTTGTCTGTCCTTCAAGGTCTCATCCAGCAATTCGATCACCGTCGCAGGAGCGATGAGAGGCTAACAAATTGGCTCAACCCGACAATCAGTGTTCTTTATGCATTTTCCTCCACACTCGGTCAAGGTCTTGGTCTCGTCAGTCTAAATTGAATATCTTCCTAGATTCCGTGATCCGATCGTGATTCCTCAGATATTTTCACCCGCAAGTGTAGTCTTTTCCGGGATCGGCGTACTTCTTTCGGTGAGCATCATCCTTGATCTCTCAGCGCGGGCTAAAATGACAGTGGCACTTGTTAGGCGGCTAAAGATGTAGATGCGAGTCAAGATGTGCTGGTTGACATCTTCGTGCGGATCGAGGGATTCTTCATGCGTCTACAGTCATACACGGAAGTGCGACCGACTGCTGGGATGACGGAC
This sequence comes from Russula vinacea, assembly GCA_022376525.1. Classification (NCBI taxonomy): domain Eukaryota; kingdom Fungi; phylum Basidiomycota; class Agaricomycetes; order Russulales; family Russulaceae; genus Russula; species Russula vinacea. The sequence continues at coordinate 14,053 of WTXL01000347.1, forward strand.
GTGATTGTGAAGATCATGATAGAAATACTTTCTATTCTTGCTATCGCCACAAAACAGATCAAACAGGGTCGATCAAGTAAGTCAATCGACGTCCATGAATTGTTCTTCACTCAACGTATTTAGAAAAATTCTTGAAGAAGTTACTCGGCAAGAACGATATCGAGGATGCGCTGAAGAAGCTGGATACACTTACTCTGGAAGAGGCTCGGATGGCGATTGCGGAAACGTTGAAGGTCACTAACAGGGTGGACGATAAGTCGACAAGATGGACAACAAAGTCGACAAGGTGGACGACACAGTCCATATGGTGGATGACACAGTCAACAGGGTGGACGATAAAGTAACTGTGCTCATTGACGGTGGGTAAATATGTTATCTCTGGTACTTCACGCATTCCTGATGAATATGACAGCAAACGAGCGGTCTGCAAACACTGATTTACGAGAGAAACTGCAAAAGTGGCTCTCTCCTCCGGATCCCTCCATAAATCATAACATCGCACGCAAGGCCCACCACAAGGGAACGGCGTCCTGGTTCTTCCAAGGCAGTATTTTCAAACAATGGAAATCCTCTCCTCTCTTGTGGGTCCATGGAAAACGTATGTTCCTTTCCCTCTCCATCACTCCAAACCTACTGAGTCCTGACTCCCATATTTGTAGCGGGCTCGGGCAAAAGCGTCCTATGGTTTGTTATTCCTGCTATTGTTGCCTGCATTCACTCAAATTATCGCCTAGCTCTGGGATAATTGAAGACATCATGACTCAATGCGAAGCAGAATCGGCAATCATGGCGTATTTTACTGCGACTTCCGCGATGAGGATAAGCAGAACTGCCGTAATCTCGTCCTCTCCATCATCTCTCAACTATGTGCTCAGTCCAATCTTTGTTACGACACACTCTTTCGCGTTTACTTGGCGCACAAAAAGGGCGCACAAAAACCCAGTGACAAGACTTTGGCAAATTGCCTGACGGAGATGGTCTCACTTCCGGTTCAGACCCCATTTACCTCATCGTGGACGCGCTTGACGAGTGTCCCAACAATTTCGGCCTGCCAACTTCAAGAGAAGAGGTTCTTGATCTTATCGATAATCTCGTTGGGTTGCGCCTCCCAAACCTACACATTTGTGTGACGAGTCGACCCGAGATCGACATACAAACTAGTCTCGAGCCTTTGACAACTCTCCGCGTATCACTCCATCATCAAAGTGGACAAAAGGAAGATATCGTGGATTATGTCAGTTCTGTTGTTAATTCCGATAAGATGATGCGGAGATGGCGGAGGAAGACAGGAACTTGTGGTCGAGACGCTTTCGGAGAGAGCTGACGGGATGTGAGGTCACCTCTTTAATGCTTGATAAGTTCTCACGTTTTCATAGGTTCAGATGGGTGTACTGCCAGCTGGAAGCGTTGCGGCACTGTCTTCCACCAAGTGTGGCGAGAATCCTTGAAGAATTGCCCGAAACGCTGGACGAGACATATGAACGGGTATTACGGGAGATCAATAAGGCAAATCGAGAGCATGCCCGCCGTCTCCTGCAATGTCTCACTGTCGCGCTTCGGCCATTGCGCGTTGAAGAGCTTGCAGAAGTTCTCGCGATTGACTTCGATGCACCGACACGGAGGAATTCCGCAGTTAAACCCAAGTGGCGTTGGGTGGATCAACATCAGGCCATACTGTCGACGTGCTCCAGTCTGATTACGATTGTCGATGATGGGGATTCGAAAGTGGTGCAATTCTCGCACTTTTCGGTGAAAGAATACCTCACCTCAGATCGGCTGGCCCGTTCAACCGGAGATGTTTCCCGCATCACATCGCTCTCGATCCTGCGCATACAATCCTGGCCCAGGCGTGCTTGGGGGTTCTTCTCCGTTGGACGATCGCGTCAACAAGAAAAATGTCGGTGACATTCCTCTTGTCAAATACGCTGCCAATACTGGGTCGATCACGCGCGGTCCGAGAAGGTGGCTTCTCGCATACGAGATGCGATGGAATTTTTTTGATGCGGACAAACCACATTGGGCAGCTTGGTGCCGGGTGCAAATGATAGATTACGGGTGGTTGAATTTCGCCCCTGGGATGTCACAGGATGCCTTCCCTTATACTATGCCTCGCTTGGGGATTCTATGGTCTGGCTGAACACCTCGTTGGCAAGCATCCGGAGCATATAAATGCATGTGGTGGTGAGATGGGGACTCCATTGGTGGCTGCATTGGGCGGGAAACATTTCGAGGTCGCAGAGCTACTGCATCGGAATGGTGCGGATGTCGACGTTCGCGACCATTCGGGAGACACGCCACTGCGTGAAGCATGCAAGAGTGGAGTTCTGGACACTGTGCAATGGTTGCTCAATCACGGGGCGGATGTGAATACCCAGGGCAATGGGCGTCGAGCTCCACTTCACAGTGTGGCCGGCTTAGGACACTCCCAAGTATTTCGGATGCTGATTGAGCACAATGCGATATCAACATCCGGAATGACTACGGAGATTCCCCATTGCATATCGCAGCAAGTCCTTATTCGGGCGTTCGTGTTAACGTCGATATCATGCAAGTATTGTGGACCGTGGTGCAAATCCTAATGCGCGGGATAATGATAAATCTACTCCACTCCATCACTCGTCCTGGTCAGCGGAGGAGGTCCTTCTGGGACAGTTGAGGTATATGCCTGCTGCTCAAGCATGGTGCGATTATAGACGTCGAGGACGACGCGGGTCGGACGCCATTACAATTAGCGTTGGAGCATGGACGCGACGATATTGCGACATGCTTGAAGGAGCACGGTGCTACGCGGTGAAATGGAGTGGAGCATCCAGGGGTTTTTGGACGTATTTCATAGGTATCTAATCATTTGACACTTTACGAGATAGATGCGGTGCCAATTACTGTTCAGTGCTAGTATTTCAAGAATATAACGCGACTGAGACAACCTTTTGCAATTGTAAGCAGACATCGACTTCAGTCTAGACGATCAGTTGGAAGTAGCTCTACGGGGGCTAGTGTCATCGTTGGGGGCATCTATTATTATAGAGGCGACGCCACGGCGAGAACCACGGCGAACGATGTGGCATGAGGCGGACCATTTTCAAGCTTCTCGGGCTCCTGGAGCATCTACCCTGAGTTTGTCGAGTGAGAGAAACGACCTCTGCATCACATTTCAGCTAGATCCGCCGAAAGGGTCGTAAAGACGGAATTGGTGGTCGGGGTCAGGTATGCACAGCGGAGGGAAGGATTTGCGCTTCGATGAGTGCGGCCGCGATGACGCTAATTCCTCAACTTCTGCGAAGATTCGGCGCTCGATTGCAAAATCAGAGTGAACCCAAACCGATCTCAGGATATCGGGGAGTCGGTTAGGGTGGGCATCTTGTTGGGTGTTTAGCGCTTTAGCGCTGGCGCAGAGAGGGAAAAGAATAACAGACACGCAGGGCCTGACAGTCACACGCACGATCCTAATGCATCTGTGCCTGAGCTACCACCACGGTCCTGAGTGATACCACTTGGGTAGGCCCGAACTCACGTACAATATGATTGTTGGTCAGATTAAAAACTTGAAGCAGATGTAGCGAGGAGGGACGATTGAACTTGAAGATGCTCACCTAATGGGTAAGAAAACGGGCCGGGTGCACCGAACCCGAGAGCCGGCGGTGTTAGAGCGCCACCCATGCAAATTCAGCGTTCGGTATGAGGCCAACAAACGCTTAGAAAGACTTCCGGACGGTGTGAGAGACAATTGCACAGCATTAATGGATGAATGGTGATAGCAGATAGTTGGACCACTAGGAAGGAGCAAGGGAAGGCTGTGAGCGCCTAGCCAGTGAATACGGGTCGCAAACTGTCAGCGCATGTCAGCACGCGCCGTTCCATTTGCTCACCATCAGCGAGACAGAACACGAGTCCTCTTTCTGTCATTCACCAGCGTCGCCCTCTCAACACGAACCATTGCACGGACTCACCCCAACGCGTCTTCCTCATCCTCCACCTTTCAATTGATCTTCAAAGTTGCCTTGGACGCATATGAGAACAAGACAAAAACCAAGCTTCTTACCCATCCCCTTACCGCCCAATTACAGTCCTGCGACTCTCCCACCGCCATTTTAGCTGTGCTTCAAGGTCTCATCCAACAATTCGATCACCGTTCGCAGGAGCGATGAGAGGCTAACAAGTTGGCTCAACCCGACAATCAGTGTTCTCTATGCACTTTCCTCCACTCTCGGTCAAGGCCTTGGTCCCGTCAGTCTTAATTGAATGTTTTCCTAGGTTCTGTGATCCAATCGTGATTCCTCAGATATTTTCACCTGCAAGCGTAGTCTTTTCCGGTATTGGCGTCCTTCTTTTGGTGAGTATCATCCTCGATCTCTGAGTGCAAGCTACAATGACAGTGGCACTTGTTAGGCGGCTAAAGATGTAGATGCGAGTCAAGATGTGCTGGTTGATATCTTCGTGCGGATCGAGGGATTCTTCATGCGTTACAGTCATACACGGAAGTGCGACCCACTGCGGCGATGACGGACGTGATTGTGAAGATCATGATAGAAATACTTTCTATTCTTGCTATCGCCACAAAACAGATCAAACAGGGTCGATCGAGTATGTCAATCGACGTCCATAACTTGCTCTTCACTCAACGTTTTTAGAAACATTCCTGAAGAAGTTACTCGGCAAGAACGATATCGAGGATGCACTGAAGAAGCTGGATACACTTACTCTGGAAGAGGCTCGGATGGCGATTGCGGAAACGTTGAAGGTCACTAACAGGGTGGACGACAAAGTCGACAAGATGGACAACAAAGTCGACAAGGTGGAGACATAGTCAACAGGGTGGAGGGCACAGTCAACAGGTGTGAATGATAAAG
>WTXL01000348.1:0-18858 GCA_022376525.1 Russula vinacea
TTTCACCTGCCCTGCGACTGCACTCTTTCAACCCCCCCTCGTAGATGTGTTCTCTGTCGGTCCTGACTCTTGCCGCCTGTCTGTCCCTATGGCCTACCTGCTCCGTCCAAACCCAACCTTTGCGCATCTAACAACAATTTCGTACTTTTTTTTGTCTCAGTGTCACAAATAAATCGTAGCCTTCCTCCCTTCCCCAAAACGTTCCTTGCAATTTTCTTATCAACGTGTTTTTCGCCCGCACATATTCATACAGAAATCATAATATTCTGAAAGAGATACTTGTGTGAAGCACTTTAGCTTAGCACACAGCCCAGTATGGATGAAGCACGCGGATCGTGGAGCAAACGGATAACCAATGAATAAAAAGTCAGTGGGGCACCCCGAGAGCCCCCGAAAAATGCCCCAGATAAGGCAATGATGTTCCAAGCGGCTTAAACGGAAAATGAAATTCACCTGTACGGCATGTGTACACCCATCCCCACTGGCTGGACCTGGGTGAGTTGCGGATGTTCCGTGCGTTCCGGGGAAGAACACAAGGTCCGACAGAGAATCCCCTCTTCCCTCCCATATGAGAGTGGAGTATACAATATTGTGTGTCGCAGGGTGCTGTACAATCGACCGCGGAAGCCGCAACACCGCCCATCACTACAATCATTGCTACATCGCCATTCGTAGGTACGTGCCACCTCGCTTTCTCACACACACATGGGAATCCATGGTACAGAGGGCCCCCCGCCTTACTGCACTGGATGGATGGCACGGGGCACGGGGCACGGGGCACGGGCAACTTAGGCACTTGAGCACTGCAAATGTCGTTCGAACTTCTTGGTGTCGCGCATTATTGCACTGCCTCCCAGGTTGGTTCGGTATCTGTACTGTACTGTACTGTACTGTACTGTAGTAACTGTACTTGTTCCTTCTGGATTGCGGTGCTGTGTGTTATTGTGTTCCGTTCTCGTCCGTCTGGGACGTCCAGTGTGTGAATACGCGTTGCGGTAACGGTACAGAAAGTTGGCGAGCGAGATCGGCTTTGGCCGAGTACAGCAATGTTTAATGTTACCTCACCTCGCCTCGAAGGCTCGAACCATGCCAATCAATCCATCCGGCCTCAACACACACGTACGCAACGTACGTGCGTAACCGGAAACGATACGGCATATACACTATCGATCGATAACAACCAAAAAATTTGAGGGGAAAAATGAAAAATGGAATGTGATTGTGATTGTTTTTTTTTTTCAAATACCGAGTACAGTACTGTACTGTAAAGGTTACTGCCTGCTGTACTTCTACAGTATGCCCCTATAGTATATCAAAAAGCGTGTGATGCTTGCTCTTTTGGTTCGGTTCCGGGAGCGGGGTGAGACGCCCGTGTGGGAGGAGAGAGAGTTGACCAATCCGCGGCGGCGTCGCCGCGTCTCTTCTTTTCCTTTCAATTTTTTTTTATCCTAGCAGCGAACGGCCAACCAACGACTTGCTATGATACAGTACAAAGCACGGTATCACCGCAATCAGGCGCGGTCGCACGAACAAAAAAGATCCAGATCGAACGACAAACCAATTGAAATATCTCACTTGTGAGAGATTTATTCGACTTTTACGAAATCAACGCACCAATACAGTAGGGTCGTCATTCCCAGCCAACTCCCGGAACGTGGGTGTAACGATGTTGTAATTCAGAAGAAAAGGGAGGGTCCGTCAGCTAGTAGCTTAGCTGGCAGTCCCCCTTGCGACTCTTGTTTGACTGTACCGTGGTCCCGGTCTGTTCGTGTGGGGACGCGCCCATCAGAATACAAGATATATCACTGAAATATCTCTGACTGAGGTTATAGTAAGGGGGTTGGACGCTGGACCCTTACACATAGACGCGTGGGATAAAGATAGCGCTGATGCTAGTCTCGCTTGGGGTGAAGTGTGAAGGAAGTGGGGGGGAAACGGTGGGAGGAGAACGCCACAAACACAGGTCTAGACGTTGATTGGCCTGTCATTACGCCACCCTCATCCACCCAAATTCCCCACCATCAAAGGCATGGATGCCATTGGGCGCCAGCAACGCGAACCCAAAGGCCCGAAAACGGAATGGCCGCGAGACTACACGTCACTTGTTCGGAGACCCAACTTTGCTTGTAGTAAAGTAACATCATATGGAACGACGACTTGGACAAAACTGCCTTTACACGTGTTTGTTGTTCTCTCGCTTGTTGACTTGACTTAACTTGACAGCTACACTGATTCCGAAGCCGGTTTGGGACCACAGGAGAGGAGGGGTGGGATCTTGGGTGGGATGGGGTGCTCGGCCTAAGAAGTTCGGTCTGAACGGGGAGTGGTGGTGGTACTGCGTATGAAAGTGGATACAGCATAAGTCATACTGTCTGTATAAGTTACAGCAGTTTCCAAAGCCATGGTGCGGAGATGGTCGATAAGCACACTTAAATTATTTTAATAATTAAAATGAGAAACTTACCACTATTTCTATGCTGCGTCGCGTCTCTGATAACCCCAATGTTTGCCAGATAACTAATATCCAGATAATTTCAAATCTACTTAACTATGAGTCAAACGTTAGATGTCCGGGGACCATAGTCTCGGAAACCACTGTATGAGCGAACTGCGAACACGAGGCCAAGTGGAGTCTCATCAGATTTGGGGTGGGGCGGGAAGTCAAAGTCTGATCGGCAGTTCCCGGTGCTTCAGACCTTCAGCCAACCAGAAGGTGCGAAGCAGTCCAGTCAGGGTTCATCTGATTGGACACATGACGGCCCTTGGGATTGCAGTTGTATAATCGTGCGATACTCTCGCAATTACAGTAAACCTTTGCATGGAAGGGCTTCTTATCGGATGTGTGGGAGAGCATTTGCATAATTACTCGAAACGCGCGGGCGAAACGGGCCAGTCGGCCATGGTCGATGACGTACCGACGTCAGATCTACTCATCTCCAACAGTCACGAGTCTAAAACTCTACGGGCACATCGAGGGCATTTTCGTGAATGGAAAGTCCAGACGAGCTAGAACCCACCTGGTGCCGTACTATACGAGTGGCGAAAATAACTTGACACATTGGGGGTGCCGTTAAGCACTACAGTGAGCTGCGGCGGCCGACTTGGAATGAGGCGGCCTAGCCAATACGAATACGTTGTGGTTGTTGGAAACACTCCGCGCGATTCATTGCCCCCTCCCCTGTTCCTGCATCAGAAATGTAGGGTCACTGTTCTGAAAAGTTGGCCGCGTAAAATGAATGAATGAAACGATATCGACCCCGAGCCAATCACCGAATGCAAAAACCAACTCCAACCGACGCGTCGATCCGAAGAAGGTTACTTGAATGAACTTCTTCCCTCCAGTTCGTCTGCACGCACGTACGCACGGCGGCATGGCGTTCCGGGGGGCGAGACGCCACATATGAGAGTGGGAGAAAGCGGATCCTGTTGTCGTTGTGTGAAATAAGATGAAGGACCGGAGCTCTCGAACCTGTCTGGAATCAGCGCTCATACAAGTGTAACCCTCTCCCCAGATGGAGCAAGACTTGAGAGCGGTCCACGCCGATTGGACGATGTTTAGGGAAGCTCAGCGTTCTTGCTGGGAAGCCTTGGAATGAGGTTTTAATCCCCGCGGCTTGGGAGACTCGAAACTGGGCGTAAGTACTCTTAGCAAACGGGAATGCGGCCCACCTGACTGAGCCCCAAGGTACAGCACATCACGCGTGTGTGGAGAAATCAGTGGAGGCCTGTCAAACAGAATGGACGGGAAGTCGACCTGCTGAGGCTTGTCTTCTTCCTTTTTGCGTCTTTTGGAAAGAAGCTCATCGACCGACGACCGAATGGGGGAAATAGGATGTGTTAGGGTCGAATATATTACACAAAAAAAAACGGATTTAATCTTTTTTTTGACCATTCCCGATTCATCCCGCACCGTGCCCTCTCACTGATTTCAAAGAGAGGGAGGACACGAGATCCGAAAAGACAGGCAGGACAGGACAGGACAGCACGCACGTCAGCAACCTGTCGAACGAACTGGAGCTGTACCTGCCCAGACATGCTGTACTGTATTGTAGAGTACTGTGCAGGAGGGGTGAGCCAAGGCGGCCAAGCGGGGAAAATCGGAGACACGTCAAAAGAAATGTTTCTCTCAGGCTCAAGGTCCCCGTCGCAAGGTCGGAGACTGGTTCGGACGTGAACAAAGGGCCAAACGGATTGCGTGTTTGTCCGATGCCAGAGATCCGCGATGATACATTGGTACAGTACAGCTGCTACAGCACGAAACAGTCCCCGAGCCCGACCGGGTTCGAGCAGGCGCCGATGACGATGATCGCTTATCCGGGGGATGTGTTGAGGTGAGGACGCGCCTCGTCTGAACGAACGAGCCTTTTTTTATTTTAAGACTTACAGGAGTGGTGCAAATGCAAAGCGGATCGAGAGACGGAGAGGTTCGGTACCGTATGTCAGTCAGGTTTGATATTTGATAGTTCTGTCAAGGATGCAACAGCATTCTGGCTCATTAGGTATATACGAAATACAAACCAGATCGGCAGATTGGACGTGGTTATCATTCCCAGTCACTCTCTTCCTCGTCCTCGTCCCCATCCTCATCTTCATCCCCCTCGTCCTCATCTTCCTCGTCCTCATCACCATCTGATGTTCCCTCTGCGCTGACGTGAGCAGCGCTTGTGTGGCCAGAAGAGACAAGATCAAAACTGTCATCGCTGCGCTGCGGACTCATCGTTCCGGACGCGTCAGCAACTCCCAGCAGTTTATCCCGGTTCAGCACAGATAGAGTGGGCGTCGGCGACGCCTCTGCTTTCGGCGCTGCGTCCTCGTCCTCATCTTCCCAACTGAAATCGTCATCCTGGTCCGTGGGGCCCGCTACAAAGTTGTCATAAGTTAGCGGTCATGACGAAAGATATCTACATCTAGTCAACACTTACCAGCGAGCACGGCCTTCCGCCGCTCCTCTTCCTGATCAATCTGATGCACGCGGAAGAAATACCGTGTCCAAAATTCATCCTCGCTCAGTTCTCCCGGCACTAAACGTCCCCAGAAAGAGACCCATCAATGCATCATCCAACAGAACAAAGATGACACCCACCCAGTACCGAGCGCGTACTCTGCAACGTCCCATCATCAGCCCCAAGCTCAGACTCGCGGTGCGATTCGTCGCGAGAAGCCTCCGCCCCGACGACTTCTACCCACGAGGCAAAGAGCGCAGCCGAGCGCTCCTCTTTAGCAGGATCGACGCGCAAGATCGCCGGGTGCTCACGGAGCGCGCGAAGCAGGGTGCCCCGGCGCGTTGCAGGGGTCGAAGAGACGACAACGGGCGGAGACGCCGCCTTCCCATGCGGCGGCGTTGGGGTGCCCTCGTGTGCGGACGGCGCTACGAATGAGGAGGAAGAGGAAGAGGACGCAGCCTCTTCTGGTGGGACGACGCGCACCGCATCGCGCAGGAACACGCTTGCGCCACGCAAGAGCTCTTCGCCGCGCGCCGCGGCACCTTGCACGCGTGCTTGTGCCACATGCGCGAGTTCCCTGCGTGCCTGTGCGTCCCGTACGCTGTCTGGGATGGTGTCGCGGAGGCTGGTGAGGAGGTCTGGAGGGAGGGAAGACTGCAGGCGTGTGAGGAGTGTCTGTGCGTTGGGTGACTGCGCTTGATCGGGTCGTTGCTGCTGCTGCGGGTCGGGGAGTGTTGCCGTAGATGCTGAAGCAGAGGAGGACGCTGAGGAGCTCTCGCCGTCAGCTGTAGTGAGATCAATTAAATCGCGGGATGACGAGGCAGTGGACGGTTGTGCGTCTGTGTCTGTGGCTGGAGCAGGGGAGGAGGCAGAGAGGGTGGTCGAGAGTTGGCTGTTGAGACCCTTCTGTGCCTGCGAAACATAGTCTCCCAAGTCCTTGCGCGCAGCTTGGATAGCACTTTGACCCTTTGAAGGTACAAAGGAATACAGGCCGGCGTTCAGTGTGGTGTTACTGTAAGAAAATGCAATACTGCGCACCTGCTTCCTGAAACCTCCCCAGAACCGTCCGAGTTGCCCAATAACCTCGGTGACCTCCTCATTTAGAGTCGGCGAAGGTTGCCCAGAAACCTGAGGCGGTGGTGTTGAGGTTCCCGGGCTAGAAGTTGTGAACGAAACATCCCAAAAGCTCATTCTTGGGATGAATAAAGCGCTAAAGATTGGCTTAGGTCGGTCCCCTTCATGTCAAGTTGATTATGTCATCTCATTCCCACTCAGTCCCGCGTCAAGAATTATGCGAAGCGCTGCCTGTCCATCATACAGTATAATATTCGTAACGAAGCAAGAATACAAAAGGAGCGCCATAGCGTCATCAGGGTGACAACTGCACCCGGATGGACAAAAATCATGGGAACACGTATATTATGAGGCATCCTTATCTTGGTTTAGCAGCCTGCCTTCCGCCTCTTGTCTGTACTGGCGAGGAAGGAAGGCCAGCCCGATGCCGTAGAGGACCCAGAAGATCTATCGGAACGAATCAGGCTTCTTGGCCTAGCTATCTTATACTGCTGGCTCGACTTACAATAAGGAGGGCCAACCAGGCGTGCTTCGCCGAATTTTTGACCGGGGGGATGTTGCCAGTCAGATCGGGCCATTCCGTGTACATTCCATCATGAATCTAATTCCCCGACAATCAGATGAGACAGGTGTTCAGTGATAGCGCAACACCATGAGAGACGAACCTGATAACCGGCCATCGCAAGGATGCATAGACCCAGTATCGCATGGAAATAGTTCTGCGGTGGTCGATGGCCGATGAAGAGGAAGGGAATGCGAACGAAATGGATGAACGCGCCAATCACGACCTGCGCAATGTAGAGTGAAATAATAGCGTATCCGACTCTCTGTTCGGTGACCAGAGTCAGTGGATTGGTCAGACGATGCAAACTGTATTTGTCAGAAACATACCTTGTGATGATCCAGTGGCCACCCAGAGATCTGATGGGCCTTGGACGCCTCGCCCCACGCGGCGAAGATGAGTGAACCAGCGACGACAAAGTTGGTGAGCCAGTGTGCCCACCACCATCTACGACGGGCAGATCGAGAATGAGGTTGTCAGCCTCGTACGCGTGTGAAATGTGCGAGAGTAGGCTGACCGATTTGTGAAGTTGCGTAGGTATCGAGCGATGAGAACACCAGTCGGCAGAATGACAAGGAATGCGGTTCCCATAAGCACAGCATGATTCCGGACTTTTACCTCGTAATCTGTCAGAGACATGGCTGCTTTCACGAGGGAAGATGGAGGGAAAGGGGGAGGGCGCTGCGCAGAGGCGTGTCTATAGGATGTGATATTATAACAGGATTGTGATCCGGCCTGGTTGCCGCAATGTGTGTGAACTCGGCTTGCTTGGCAATCTTTCATTTCAACACCATCGGCGGCTAAATCCCTGACCCGGGCCAACCGCGGTCTAGCATACGGATTCCTCGGCCACATGGGTTTAAATAGACGTATCATATAAAAGCACAGTGCAAGTGACTGCTGCGCAGACTCAGCAGAGTGTTGCTCTCGGGCAAGGTCTCGAGAGCCAAGTGAAACGCATCTTGAATTCGATGTTGCACATAAAGTGAAGTAGGTACAACATGTGGTAGGAACCTATCGCGTCCATGGAGAGAATAATTCCGACCGTAGGCAGGCCTACCATGGGTTTCGTTTGCCAGTCCCTAACGAATGCGTTTCCAGATAGGAGCCTGTGTCCTGATTGATGTAGCGCAAATTCCCCTTGTGTTTACTCCTCCTCCCATTTGTGAATGCTCATGGTCAGAAAGGAAGCCTCGATTGCAAAGCGGAAGGCGAGCAGTGTAGATCACAGAAGGCGATACGGTCGGGAGTGCAGTGAACAGCCACCACGTCCACTAAAGCACCAGTATTGCTTGCCTTGAACAGCTGCTCATCCCTACCGAGTCTGTTGAGGTTCCCAGGCTGGAAGTTGTGAACGAAACATCCCAAAAGCCCATCCTTGGGATGAATAAAGCAGTAAAATTGGCTCAGGTCGGTCCCATCCCATCCCACTCAACAAATTACAGTATGCGAAGCGCTGCCTATCCATCATATAATATCCGTAACGAAGTAATAATACAAAGGAGCACCATAGCATCATCAGGGTGAGAAATGGATCCAGATGGACAAAAATCATGGGAACACGTATATTACGAGGCATCCTTATCTTGGTTTAGCGGCCTGCCTTCCGCCTCTTGTCTGTACTGGCGAGGAAGGAAGGCCAGCCCGATGCCGTAGAGGACCCAGAAGATCTATCAGAACGAATCAGGCTTCTTGACCTAGCTCTCTTATACTGCTGGCTCGACTTACAATAAGGAGGGCCAACCAGGCGTGCTTCGCTGATTTTTTGACGGGAGGGATGTTGCCAGTTAGATCGGGCCATTCCGTGTACATTCCATCATGAATCTAATTCCCCGACAATCAGATGAGACAGGTGTTCAGTGATAGCGCAACACCATGAGAGACGAACCTGATAACCGGCCATCGCAAGGATGCATAGACCCAGTATCGCATGGAAATAGTTCTGCGGTGGTCGATGCCCGACGAAAAGGAAGGGAATGCGAACGAAATGGATGAACACGCCAATCACGACCTGGGCAATGTAGAGTGAAATAATAGCGTATCCGACTCTCTGTTCGGTGACCAGAGATAGTCAGTGGATTGGTCAGACGGCGCAAACTGTATTTGTCAGAAACATACCTGGTGATGATCCTGTGGCCACCCAGAGATCTGATTGGCCTTGGACGCCTCGCCCCACGCGGCGAAGATGAGTGGACCAGCGACGACAAAGTTGGTGAGCCAGTGTGCCCACCACCACCTACGACGGGCAGATCGAGGATGAGATTGTCAGTCTCATACGCGTGCGAGCGTGCGAGAGTAGGCTGACCGATTTGTGAAGGTGCGTAGGTATCGAGCGATGAGAACGCCAATTGGCAGAATGACAAGGAATGCGGTTCCCATAAGCACAGCATGGTTCCGGACTATTACCTCGTAGTCTGTAAGAGACATGGTGTCTGCTTTCACGAGGGAAGGTGGAGGGAAAGGGGGGAAGGCGCTGCGCAGATAGGATGGTGATATTATAAGGATTGTGATCCAGCCTGGTTGCCGCACTGTTACCGCAGACGCAAGGTGTGTGAACTTGCTTGGCAATCTTTCATTTCAACACGATCAGTGGCTAGATCCCGGATTAAAATAGACGTCGAATATAAAAGCACAGAGCAAGCGACTGCTGCCCAGACTCAACAGTGTTGCTTTCGGGTAAGCTCTCGAGAGCCAAAGTGAAACGCATCTTGAATTCGATGTTGCACATCAAGTGAAGTAGGTACAACGACTTAAAACATGTGGCAGGAATGTAGGCGTCCATGAGAGAATAGTGTATCCACGTCTTCCTGTCAACTGATAGTAGATCACGTTGTAGCGTGGGAAAACACATGGAAAGCAGAAAAAATGTCGAGAAATCCGGACTCGAGCGACTTGTCCTCGTGCATTCAACTCCTCGACTCAGGCCAACTGCTGTCCCTCAAAACCGGGAAACTGGTATATGACTTTCAACAAGTTCACTCGTGACGAGTCCGTTCTCCGTTCTCCACTCCTTTATCTCGCTCACCTGCTCCTCAAATCAGCTATCTTAGCGACCTCGTCTTTTCGCTCCCAGTCTGCTAAAGGGCACAATTCCAAGTCCTAAAGGCACAATATGATCACTCGTCCAATTATCCGAATTCTTTTACTTATCGCGGCTTTTCGACTCATGCCCGCTCATCCACATCCATCCCGGCTGTTCTCCATCTCAAAACAGGCCAGTCGTTCACTGGCAGTTCATTTGGTACTCCGCGCAGTATTTTTGGAGAAACAGTCTTTTCGACTTCCATAACGTCATGTGCGCGTATTTATCCCCTTAAGCTTTCTATTTTCTGATGCGGTATCAGATACTGAGTCCATGACCGACCCTTCCTACCGTGGTCAGATCCTAGTCTTTACCACACCTCTTATCGGCAACTATGGCGTTCCGCACAATATAGCCCCCCGCGACTCGCGCGACGTAGGCGTCGTGCTGGAGTCCTCTGGCATCCAATGTGCTGCAGTTGTCGTCGGCGATGTAGCCGAAAAGTTTTCACATTACACGGCGATCGAGTCCCTCCACACCTGGTGCTCGCGGTATAACGTTCCGGGCCTCACCGGCGTCGATACGCGTGCTATCACGCGCCTGCTCCGCGACCAAGGCACTACCCTTGGCCGCGTCGCCGTTGGGGATGATGCAGCCCTGCCGCCACCAAGGAGAACGAATATTGGGATCCGAGCCAGGAGAACCTCGTTGACCAATCTCAACAAAAGAGCCGTACGTGCTCAACCCTGCAGGCGACGTCAGGATCGCAGTGTCGACTTTGGCGCCAAGGCCAACATCACGCGCGCTCTCGTGCGGCGCGGCGCGGCGGTCACTGTTCTGCCGTGGAACTACGATTTCAATGCGATCCGCGACAGATTCGATGGTCTTTTTTTGTCCAACGGGCCTGGGGACCCACAGCAGTGTTGGTCCGCGGCGCATAAGCTTCGTACCACACTGCACGAATGGCGGAAGCCTATCTTCGGAATCTGTATGGGCCACCAAATTATCGGCATGGCTGCGGGTCTCGATGCGTATCGTATGACATTTGGGAACCGCGGACACAATCAACCCGTTCTCGCCCTGGCATCGTCAGGTTCTATCCGTGCGGGTAGGGTTTATGTTACGAGGTTTGTTCTTTTGGCTTTTCATCCCACTGCAGTCACATTGTCGCTGACTTATGATGCAGTCAAAATCATCAATATGCCCTACGGCTGCAAGACCCATTCCCGGAAGGCTGGGAACCGTTTTTCATCAACTGCAACGATTCATCGGTGGAAGGCATCAAGTCAACGTCCGATTCAAAATGTCGCGTATGGGGTGTACAGTTCCACCCTGAGAGTGCTGGCGGGCCTCTCGACACCATGGAGGTACTATACTCACTTTCGAATCCCGATCTTGTGTTCTCATGCTAGAACATAGATGTTTACGGACTTTGTTGCTGAATGCCGAGCGGAAAGACTCAAGGCGAGGCTCACCAAGGCGTCTGTGGATACGGGCATGATACGACGGGAAAAGGAGTCTGTTTATAACGAGGCTCCGGAGCTCACTGCGTTACAGCTTGAGCGAGCCTGATGCTGTGAATTGACCGTGCTGTACCTTCTCTATCCATTGGTGTGATGCAGAAATGTGACCTAGCTAAAAATGATTTCCTATAGTTTAATCGTACTGTGGGATTGAGACATGCCGCGGTTTGGACAAGCGAGATTTGGGCCACGAAATGGCAAGTGTCGCACCGACCATAAACTGTACCCTGTGACACTGAAGTCTCGGCTTGCTTGGTCTTCTCCCTTGTCGCCATCCGTTCGCTTGCATCGACCACCCCTTCCCTCCAAATTGTGCCAATACCCGCGACAGCAAAAAATATCGCTCGAATTACTATGCGCATCCTCTGTGCGGGTCTGCTTGGACTTGGGGTTGATGTTACGAGGTACAGTATATGCCGTGACGGAATGACTTTGGTTACTGTAGCAGGTTATCATTGTTGTGGCTGTATTAATTACTACTCAGTGTTAAGGCACAGGGCACGAGCCCAGGGGAATGTCACGCTGTCTAGAGAATTTGGTTACTGTG
Source organism: Russula vinacea (assembly GCA_022376525.1). NCBI lineage: Eukaryota > Fungi > Basidiomycota > Agaricomycetes > Russulales > Russulaceae > Russula > Russula vinacea. The sequence goes on from WTXL01000348.1 coordinate 11,672, forward strand.
GGGTTTGTGCTTCGCATAAAGCTGCGATGGTGGGTAAATTCAAGGCAATCTCTTCCTCCTCCCCTCGACGCTCAGGCTGAATCCTCATCGGTGGGTTCACTGTGGTATGTCAAGAAATTTCACTCACTGGATTACAGAAGTAACTAAGAAAGCCCTTGAATAGGTCTGATCAAGGGGTCTTGAACATCTAGTCTCCCCGCAACCCCGCCATCGCCGCACCATCATCTCCTTGCCACCTTAGATCATCAAATATGATAAATAGTTATTTTGGGGGTCTAATGACCAGAAAGAATGTACGAGAACTTCATCGAGCACTTCCTCTGACTCGGAAATTATCTTTCGAAAGAGGTCCATGGACGTCTCTTGCACAAAGCCGGAACGACAATTGACTGGTGCGATAGCCCGGGTGACAATCGACATGATCCCCGACGTTGCCCTCCTGAGAATATTTGACTTTTATCTGAGTGAAGCAGAGATAGAGGCGTGGCATACTCTGGTGCACATATGTCGAGGATGGCGGAGCGTTGTTTTCGGGTCACCATGTCGCCTGGGTCTACGACTTCTCTGCACAGCCGGAACATCAGTGAGGGAGACGCTGGAAGTCTGGCCCCTCTTGCCCATGGTCCTTATTGTCTATAGCCACGCAAACTCGGACATGGATAACATCATTGCGGCACTCGAGCACAAAGATCGCATATGCATATGTTATTTGGATTTCTGGGGTGTTGCAGGTTCGCAAATGGGAGAAGTCTTGGGAGCAATGCAGCAGCCATTCCCGGCACTCAGGTCTCTGGAGCTTCGGTCCAGAGATGAAACATGGCCGGTCGTTCCCGCTTCGTTCTTGGGTGGAACTTCACCACGTCTACAAAGACTCACCCTGAATCACATTCCATTTCCCGGATTACCAAACCTACTTTTGACTGCCACTCACCTTGTCGATCTTCGTCTTTGGAGAATTCCTCATTCCGGGTTCATTTCTCCCGAGGCGATGGTCACGGGCCTCGCCGTGTTGATCATGCTCGAAACACTTGAAATTGTATTTGAATCCCCTCGAAGTCGCCCTGACCTGAAAAGCCGACGCCCACCACCTCCACGCGCTCTTCTTCCCGTTCTCACCAAGCTGTTGTTCAAAGGGGCTGGCGAATATTTGGAGGAGTTCGTGGCCCGGATCGACGCCCCTCTGCTCGACAAGTTGCAGACAACCTTTTTCCATCAACCGATATTCGTCACTCCGCAACTCACGCAGTTCATCAGTCGCACACCAAAGTTCAAGGCACATGATGAAGCACATGTGGAAATTTCCGATGGGACGATTTCGGTCACATTTCCACAAATGTTTGATGGGGAGCTCAAATTGGAAATTTTGTGCAGACAGCTTGATCGGCAGCTTTCTTCTCTGGCGCAGGCCTGCAGCTTATCCTTCCTTCAGTCTCTCATTCCCGCGGTAGAGCACCTCTACATCCTTGAGGACATGGTTTGGCGACCGCGTTGGCAAGGCGACGTTGAGAACATGTGGCTGGGACTTTTGCATCCATTTACCGCTGCGAAGGCTCTCTACCTATCCCAAAAAATCGTGCCATATATTGCACCCGCCCTGCAAGGACTTGCCAAGGAAAGATCGACTGAAGTGTTACCCGCCCTGCAGGATCTTTTCTTAGAGAATACACTCCCATCTGGACCTGTCAAGGAAGCTATTGATCAGTTTGTTGCAGCGCGGCTTGATAATACCTATCACTGTTTCTCACTCACAAAGAGAATAGGACTAGACCGATGATAATTGACCAATGCGCTCTACTTTTATTCCAGTTACGTTCTGCGCCATCTACTTACCAGCCACCATTCTTCTTAACACACTTATTTGCTTAGTTCCTGAGATACCAATATTCTCTTAACACAACGATAATCAGACTAATCGTCGTATAGAATAGAGGGCAATACTGTACACCTAAATGGGTGTGGGCGAGCAAAACCCGCATATCTTTTGAGGCTCTGAGACTTCTTGAGGTTCTTGTTAGAAAGGGTCAGGCCAGACAGAGGAGAGGGTAATCTGCTGTCCGTAGGCTTTTGTTGACGAATGAGACGGGAATCGTTGGCAGCTGCCGCTACTATCAGGTCCGGTCGACTCCAACAGTACTGGACCTTGACGCGCTTGACGACTCCTTGACGAGTAGGCTAGAGACCGTCAATGAGGCAGTTCATTCCCAAGGTGCTTGTGCTACAGGCGTTGCACCACATGCTCGTTGGGGTGGTGAGAAGGGCAAAAATGAATGTACAGTAATAAGGCTGTGTTTACTGTGTTGTGATGCGGCTCCCGCGGGTTCCAAGACCATCATGCCTCAAACTCACCACACAATATCACGGTGCTCTCTCATAAATACCAACTAGATACACATTGAAGTTTAACACGATGCGCGTCGCCGTCGTTGGCTCGGGCGTGGCTGGTCTCGCCGCAACGTGGGTACGCTTTCGCCAATTTTGACAGGAGACGTTCCACTATACTTTTCCATTTCACAGCTCCTTAATGAATACTCTCCCCATGAAGCACATCTTTACGAGGCCGATGACCGCCCGGGAGGTCATGCCAACACCGTGCACGTCACTCAACCAGGAAAAGAGCCCGTCGCCGTCGACACGTACGTTGATACTTCCACAACTGTAATCCTTTCGTCTGTATGCTCACATGGGCTGCCATTGTGCAATCAGCGGATTTGTACGTGTCCAGCATCCAGAGCACCTCTGCTCTGCCCTGCCTTGTAAACCGCCTGAGTTGTCATCTTGCAGATTGTCTTCAATCCTCCGACGTACCCCAATTTTCTCCGCTTCCTCACGCTGCACAAGCGCTCCGTCGAGATGATCAAGACCCAGATGACGTTCAGCGTCTCTCGTGACGGCGGCGCGTTCGAGTGGGCCGGCAATGGTCTACGTAGCGTGTTTTGCCAGCCTAGACGCGTGTTTGACCTTGGCATGTGGCGCATGCTGTTTGATATCATGCGTTTTAACACATGCGCGGTACGCGTGCTTGCTGAAAATGATGACTTGTCCATCGGGGAGTACCTGCAGAGGGAAGGCTATTCGTCACAGTTCAGGGATGACTACTTGATTGTATGTTTTCTGCTCCCGTTTTGTTCTTCTCATCTCTCATTGGTTTTGGCGCTCTTTGTATTTGTAGCCCATGACGGCCGCCGTGTGGAGTACCCCACCAGATGTATGCGCCATCGATTTCCCAACCAAAACCCTGATCCGATTCATGTACAACCACCACCTTTTGCAAATCACCGGAAAGCCTTCATGGCTTACCATCAAAGGTGGCAGGTAAGTGGTGTGGTGGCTGGAGGAATACTCTCGTGTTGAATTCTATAATAGTAAAAAATACGTCGAGTCGATTCTCTCCCAGCTGCCCGCTGCACAGCTGCACCTCTCAACACCTGTGCACGCGGTCTGGTCAGGCGATGGGAACACGATCATGGAGACGGCCACGGGGAAGCGTGAAGCGTTCGACCACATCATTTTCGCATGCCACTCGGAAGACGCGCTGCGCATCCTCGACGCCGGTAGTGGTGCAACGCCTACGGAGCGAGAAACCCTCGGTGCGTTCCGCTGGAGTAGGAATGAGGTCTGGTTGCATTCCGATGAGAGCGTGGGTATTCATTCTTCTTTTCTCTTTCGCTTGCTCGTAATGGGGGCTGACGGATGAACTTCTAGCTAATGCCGCGCTCGCGCCTCGCGTGGTCTTGCTGGAATTATATCACGCGGACGACCGTAGACGAACAAGGAATGAAGAAGGCAAACGATCCTCAGGTATCCTTGTAAGTTCCGTCCTGCCCTGTCCTTCACTTGAGCCTTCCATTCACACACCCTCACTCATCCTATGTCCTCAACAGGACATGTACGTCACAATACCTCTTCTCTCCAGTATCGCATCACCTAACCCAACCGTCCAATCTGAAACGGAGACAGACTGGATGAACGATCTTCAGCGCCTCCCATCGCAGAAACACGGCGACCTGTTTGCCACGCTCAACCCGCTCTTCCCACCCTCTCCCACGCGCGTTTTAGGCCACTACACCTATGCACACCCAGTCCTCTCCGCCGACGCGGTGCGCGCCCAGCACCGCCTCGCGCAGCTCAACGCCCAGATGGCGGGGACGGGAAGTGGGCGGCATCGCGCATTCGCGGGCGCATGGACGCGCTACGGGTTCCACGAGGATGGCTTCGCGTCTGGTCTGCGCGCTGCAGCGGCTCTTCCCGGCGTCGCGCCGCCGTTTGCGATTGCGGATGCGGACGTGGAGCGCGGGGAGCCTCGCGCAGGCACGATGGCTCGGTTGTTTGACGTGCTCGAGGTCGTGCGGGCTTTCGTTGCTCTGCTGGTTGGTAGAGTCCTGTTCGTCGTGGTCACGGCGACAAGGCAGGCAGATCGGAAGTTGGATTAGAGGTAGGTACAACCGACGGGGTTGACTTGCTGGTTCGAGTTCATCTAATCCATGGGAGTATCAATTTCACTGGAACGTTCAACCGTGCTGAGACTTAAGATGTGGCCCAGAAACGGGATACGCTGTTCCCGATATGAAGCTGCATGAAAGGCGGGAAACTGCGTGTACTGCAATTGAATAGGCCATTCCTCTGGCCACTGTGGCACAGCGGGAAACCCTGCAGATTGTCTGAGGGTTGTGCCGACTGGATCTGTTCAATTGTTCAACTTTAACCTGCTCTGAAACTTTCATGAAATTGGGACAGGGAATGACAGAGCCACAGGTAAAAGTTCTGAGTGGAAACATGGTCAATGTGGTCAAGACTGTGAAGTAAGACACATTAAAAATCAACATTGATGGTGCTTGCAGATGGACTTGTCTTGGCAGGATGGAAAGAGAGGGGTAAATGCCCCTATCATCTGCACTAGACTAACACCAGGTGGACAGGAAACTTGAAGGACAGTCTGGACAGACCTGGTGTCATGGTTTCATAGTGGTGAGGATGAAGCATGTGGACAAGCATGTGGAGGAAAGATCAATGTCTTTTATTGGATAAGCTACAATAAGGGAATACTTGCACAACAACTGCCCTACTTTTCTGCCTCACTTTGGGTACATGACACTTAAGCTAGTGATGCTGTTTACATAACAGAACATGTCTGTAAAGAAGTGCCACCACAGTGAGTTATGTTCTATGGGAGGGTGGCATAATGGCACTGTAGATGGCTGACATTGGTTGTTGACAATCCAAATATTGATCATATTACACAAATATCTGGTGACTGTGACTGTGATAAGGTCACAATTTGCAGATGGATTGGTGAATCACTGTCATCAACCACTATGGTCGATATTATGGTTGATATCTATCTGAATGTCCATGTGCCTCAAAGTCCCTTCCTCACTATTCCCAACAGTGACATTCAGAGATTGGCCATACACCCTTTCAAATGGCTACGATATGTTATGTTTAGCATTTGTGGAGCCCATGGCAATCTTTCTACAATGCCAGATGGCCCTCCAGTTGACTATGACTGTACCTCAATGGCTAACAATGTATACTACTATAATCCTTCAGGTAAAGCTCCTTATTGTATGTGAGATTGTTGCTTACCAGTCCCCATATTCCCATTTCCCTAGAGGACTCAGATTGCATCTTTGTGGACTATACTGAAGTCTCAATTGATCAAAAAACTTCATCTTCTCTAACAGATCACCGCTACAAGTTTAGAGAGGATGTCATACAGCGAGATGGATTATTTTGTGTCTTCACACGACAGCTTGTAGAGGATTGTGATGCAACACACATAATTCCTAGAAGCAAAGGTGATGAGGTGAAGTTAATAATCATTCTGTGTGACACTTCAATAATGTTCTATTCTAGTACATTAAGAAAGTTGTCAAATATCGTTCTCCTCTTTATCACCCTTCACCTTCAATTTCTGGGATTGATGATGTTCAGAATGGAGTGTTGTTGTCAACAGGGATACATTCCTTTTTACTTACAGGAGAGGTTGCCCTTTTAAAGGTGAGAAACTTTTGGCAATTTGTATTTAGGCACCTTTAAAAATGCAACCATTTTAGACACCAAATTATGGACTGGACCACACAGACATACAGAGATTTGAAGTTAACCAAGGTCCTACATTTGGGGATCATATCACACTACAACACTTAAAGAAGCCTATTGGTGACAACCCAGCTGTTTTGGCAACCTTCACCAATATCCACCCTTCTGCTGCCTTTGCCTGTGGGGCACATATAGATGCACTATTCCAGGGTACAAAAATCTCACTACCCCCTGCCATTATTCTTGATTATATGTATGGAGTTGCTGCATACAAGCGCTGGAGAAGCAACCAGATTGATAATGAAGTTCACAATATAATGAAGAGTTACCACAGAGAACATTATGCAGGTATTCCAGTACCCCCCTACAATAATAATGGTAATGACTCCTTTCTAAAAAAAGATACAGCTTTAGTAACCCTGTCTTAATTTCAGATGACTCTTCTAAAAAAACAAGACCATATTTATGGCCCTGATGACCTTCCCATTACATTGCCACAGCTGTCCACAAGAAGGGGGGACACAATGGAAAAGGCAATGGATGAGCTAAATTTAGGTTTAATGTGTCTCCAGGGAACTACACCACAAGAGGCTGCTGACAGACAAGAGAAGCAAGTGGAGGAGGAAGAACAAAAGGCCCATGAAGCTAGCCATAGCAAAGTGACAGAATGGATAAAAACTAGCATGGACACCAGTGATTAATAGATTGCAGTGTTTAGGACAACAACATATTGTTTTCATACATCGTACCTTTGTAACAACTAGTTTTGTTTGCTTTTGCTGAATCCTTGACACAAGTTGCAACACCTACCTGTGTCTTCAAACTGAGCCTGCGAACTTCCATAGGATAGCTCTGCACGCTTTCATGTCCTGTTGTGAATGGCTTTGCGAACTGGTCTGAGATGTATCCGATCGAGTACAAGCCGCCGAACTACAAAGGGTCGTAAACAAAATACCAAGGGCATCGACGGGACGTCGGAAGGACCATGGGACCTGCCACGCACCGTGATGAACTGTCACACAAACCCGAGCTTTCCGAGCTGCCACAGAATCCTGCATCTCGAGAAACTTCGAGCGCCTGCGCAAGGATCGGCTGCTTCGTCTCCATCCGCAACAGATCCGCACATGGCGCAACCGCCCGCTTTTCGC
>WTXL01000349.1:0-18765 GCA_022376525.1 Russula vinacea
GTTAATCAAAGCGAGAACAGAAAGTTGAGGTACGATCCCCTGAAAATGAGTGCCGTTCGTGTCCAAGACGTTGTCAGACATCACTGATTCTGGACCGAACAGAAATGCCGGACGCAGGATATTACGATAAAGGTGCCCTGTAAAATTCCAGTTTGCTGCAGTTTGAACCAACCGGGAGTCGCGCGTCAAATGCGCATTGCGAGGTGAGGAGATATTCGCCGGGGCACGGGTTCTATGCGCCCTGAAATGGCTGAAGTTCAACGACACTTCGGGCAGCATTGAAGAGTTACTGAGCACCTCCGGCGCGGAAAAATCAGATACGAGCACAAAGAGCGATGAGTCAACGCTCATGTCGCACGATGGTGGGATTATCATCGAGTGGGGACCGCAGGATGCAGAGCTCTACAACGTCAGATGGCCTCTACAGGATTCTGAAGAAAAAGTCTCAGCGCAAAGTGAGACAGAAAAGTGAAGGAGCCACAGACATTGTTCCCAAGACTGTTCCTGTTTTTCTGTGCATTCTCAAAAATGACACGTAAATGGAAATACTCCGTAGCCATTGAAGAGGGCTATCAATGGCGCATCATTGAACGGTGATACAGTATGGCCTGAACGTAGCAGCGTATACATGGCGGCAGGTCGCAGCACGTTATGCGCCGCCAAAAAATAAAGACAGACAGCTGAGCCAAGATGACAGCCTCGCCGTCGAAGGCTCGCAAGGGGCGATCCGGGTCGATCCGAGAAGTTCGGCACGGAACTTGAAATCAACTCACGTTTCCGCCCCGGTTTCTGGGCGCTGGTAAGGCAGTGCATGCACCGTGCACGGCAGCAGGTTTCAGCATGTTACGCCCCAAGCCTGCCATGACACTGACACAGAAGCAAGCCACGCCCATAGTCACGCTTCCAAATCCACGATGAGGCTGCGCCCTTCACGAATTTGGTCATATCAATCTCTGTGGCGACCTGATCATCCTGTCCCCCACATAAGGGACACGTAGGCAATTGCACGTAGAGGCAGAACTCTACTGTCTTCAATGGCCCCGTCGAGTCGTCGACACTGAAAGGTGGTACTGGCAAGGCAATGTAGGCACGGCAGGCGTCGGCAGCGGGCAAGGCAGCGGGTTGCAGCATGTTATAGTTCGCTATCAAACTTTAGCGCTTTAGCACAGACTCGGAAGCAATTCCGAAATCCGTGCGCTTGGATAGATCAAATTCTCCTGCCCCCACGTTCCATCCGTGCTAAGGAGGTATGCCAAATTACCAACGTCCACGCTGCATTTTTCATGGCACAGTATAACAATTGTATGTGAGCGTCTGCGCTATACCCTAGTTCTCTCAACACCACAAGTAACACCTTTCCTACAGGCTGCACCCCTCCAAATTCCACACACATAACAATGTCGACAGATATACCATTATCCAATTTACCCCAGGGGCAGCATGGACTTACAAGTCTAGGCATAAGGTCCGTCATCTATGATTCTATGCTATCCATTTGGCACCTTTTCAACACTCACTTCATCCACTGCAGCGAGGGTAATACACAGGATGACACCAGACAGCAGCGTTCCATGCCCCTGGGAGTGGCATTGACGGGAAACCTACTATTCACGATTAGCTGGATTGTGGGACTTGGTATTCCAAAGGCGGTATATGCCAACAGTGGCCAGTCATTGATCTCGCCGACACTGGATTGGGTGGGAGGGATAATATTTACCCTTATGTGAGTTATTTATTTTTGATGCAGAACTTGGGTTTAGGGCCTGTTTGGTCAGATCGCTCTTTCTCGGGGTGATTGATGCCAAACGTCCAGAATTGTGCCCGAATTTTTTCGAGGTCGACTGGGCTCCTGACATCCTGGAATTTGTGTGTCGTCATGATGGTAAGTATTACGGTTGAATTTATGAAGGTTGCTGATCGCAATGTTACTGTATACTCTACACAGTGCATCTCTGGTTTGCATCAGTTTTGCCTTTGATTCTGGCTGTGGAAACAAGGTTGCTCGAGGAGAAAACCAAGCAAGCCCTCGTTGGCAGTCATTTTGTTTCTAATACTGCCATACCAAGATCCGTCGTGGACTACACTGCGTGCCTCTATATACACCCACTCGGCGAGGACCGTTCAAGTTTAATTCGAATTCGGTTTCCGGGAGTGAATACGCTGGATGACTCGGAATTGGTGATGACTATGCGGTCCCACAAGGGCGATCTCACCCAACTTGTGTTGGTGATCTCCATGGCCGTATTTTTGTTCTGCCTACACGGCTTGAAGGTACTGTGGCCTAAAGGTTTCAACAAAGGTGAGCTGCGGCAGCATGATGTTGATTGTCATAGCAATTGGTGGAGGATGCTGATTGCTCGGCAGGCAAATGGTTCTTTGGTTCCCTCATCTCTGTCTGGATGTTTGCGCACGTTTTGTTTCTGGTAAGTGTGGCCAGGCCCTCGGGTATGACGACTTGTTCTTATTGTGACTCGGGGTGATACAGAGCGTAAATGATCTCAAATTTGATGAGGGGAGAACGAACTTCATACACTTGATGGCCATACGCCTATATTTATGGATAATGCCCTGGGCTTCATCGCTTTTTCTAGAACAATCTGGTGAGCGGCACGATGAGACTATCAGTAAGTATCGGTTCCACTAAATGGTTGTTTTCAGAAGAACCCCACCAAGAACCCCACCAAAAGTACCACCGCTTCCTGCAACATTTCCCCCGATATTGTAACGTGATATTGTGTGTGTGCCCGGTCATCTTGGAGTTCATCTGGGGATCGCTCAGATTTCCTGGAACCCTGTATCGTTTATTATTCTTGTTTTATCCCTTGATCCAATTCGGGGGAGTCTCTCCGCTATCATACCCACATCCTGGGTCAACGGATTCACCTCTGCAGTGAAGGCGGCTTATGGCCGTATTCGTAGTGCCGGAGGCAACGCCAAGGATTATGTATTGGGCTTGGTGTTAGGTGCTTAACGTTTATCACCAGTTTTGAGTGTCGGAAGGGCGTGAATTTGATTTGGATATCTTAATATAGCGCGGAGCACCGGAAGTTGAACGTTGAACGTTGGCCAATATGTTACTAGTAGGAGTCTTGCGTGAGGTGTCGATGTACGAACGTGAGAATTTGTTCTGTCATTCACGACGTCTTCAAGTTCATTTGTGACGAGTCGGTGATTATTCATTCCAAAGTCCAGCTACGGCCAGGCTCTTGGCCAGGCTGGAGGCAACGTGCACACTGAAACTGCCCAGGAGCGTACAAATGCTATTGGCGTGCACTCTATCCATAGTAGATCAAACAATCGAACGTTACGCGTCAGTAGTGGCCCTAGCGGGCATTACTCAACAGTCCGCTAGCCTGCCACCAACCTCAACCTCCAATGAATCTCGCAGCGTTCGAATGAAAGTTCGTATGTCTGGATGCCTTCATTTCCCGGAACAGCCCAGCAAACCTAAATACAAGCAAGCGTTTAGAACTGACAATCAGCTCGGAGAAATACAAGCCGCACCTAGCTTTGACGTTATCTCTTTAAATGCATCCGCAACTGCAACATCCGCAGCACACGACACTGCATCAAGTTATGAGGTTGAGGTCATCGTTTCGAGTTTTAGTTTGTCCTTCACGTCCTTCCTGGAGACGACGTTGGTAAACGGGAACCCATTTCCGAGACCCTAGAATAGGCAACCGTCGTCCCGTGTGACAGCGACAACAAGAAAGGCTCATACCTCAGTTATACGCATGATATGCAGTCTCACCCCACTATACTCGACACTTAACACCCACTCCGTCCTTCCGAACCCACTCTGCACATCATAGACGATGAGCGGCAGACGATGCTGGCAGAGCAGGGATGTGACCACTTCCGAGTCGGCCGCCTTGGCCCGGGTCGGGCTCGATGATAATCGCTGTGGTGTTCATTGCCGCAGTTTGCTGAAAGAGCAGTAGTTACACCTGGTACAGCGAAACGCACAAGAGCTCAGAATTGTCGGCGGCCAGCGCGGCGTTGAAAGGGCGCCAGTAAAGGAATGGCAATGGCACGGTCAGCACACGGGCTAGCAGCCCACTGCCATATCAGACAAAACGCATATTTAAGGAAGGTTAGGATGAGGACACACCATGAGTGACAAAATATCATGAGGTCTTGGGCCGAAGGTCCGCCTGTGGTATCAGTGCGCCCTGCATAGCGATGTTCTGCTTGCACGTGATGCTGCGCACCATCTTGACGTTACCTCGACCGCCTCTGAGCCCAAATTGATAAAGAAGAACGAGTTGAAGGGGTGGGGCATGATGGGTAACAACCGTTCTATGAGGTGGAGGGAAAGACGTGAGAGAGATTATCGGATAGACCACCATTCAATACAGTATTCAACGCGCAGCTCGTTGTGACCAGACGGAACGCCGAACGGCGATCCATCACGTGTGCGCGCCTCAATTACATGTAACGCTGACACTGCCTCATTGAACAGCTTAACAACGCAATGCGAGCGTCTGAGCTGGTCTCAACGCCTTTCCTACAGCCCTCTGGATTCCACACGCCTACTGTATGCCCGAAAATAACTCCCTGGATGAACAGGGACAGCATGGACCTACAAGTTCACACATAAGGTTCGTCGTCTATGCTGCCCATTCGACACCGTTTCATCGCTCATTTCACCCAGTGAGGGTGATACACAGGACGACGACGACAGACAGCAGCGTCCAATTCTCCTAGGAGTGCCATTGACAGGAAACATACTATTCACGATCAGCTGGATTCTGGGTCTGGGCATCCCGAAGGCAGTATATTCCTATCGCGGACAGTCACTGATTTCACCGACACTGGATTGGGTGGGAGGGATCATATTTACCCTCATGTGAGTTTTTATTTTTGATGCGGAAGTTGGATTCAGGAGTGATATTGGTCAGATCGTTCTGGCTGGGGGCGATTGAGGCCAGACGTCCCGAATTGTGCCCGCAATTTTTCGAGGTCGATCTGGCTCCCCAGATCTTGAAAATTTTGCGTCGTGATGACGGTGGGTGTTGCAGTGAATTGATGAAGTGTAATGAGTGCGTACCCTGCACAGTGCTTGTCTGGTTTACATCGGTTCTACCTTTGTTACTGGTTGTGGAAAGCAAGTCGTCGTCCGTGGTGTATCCCGACAGGGAACACTCCTTTAAGTGGGTATGGGACGAAATGCTCGGTTATGCCAAGATTTACACGACGGAACGGGTCGAAAAGGTTGGCCCCACCTGGTTGTCATTACGACATCGTACGAGACCCCGATCGACTTCTACGATCCCAATAGACCTCACTTGCGGTTTACGAAGATAACACAGCTCTACGGGAATGCATACATCCTGCACGCGTTGGGGCCTTCATGGCTCTGTTTCTGTTCTGCGTACATGGCTCGAGAGTATTGTGGCCAAAACGTTTCCAAGGTGAGTTACCGGCATGGTATCGATTTTATGGTGACGAGCGGAAGATATTGATTACATGACAGGCAATGTGCACTATGCTTTTTTCATGTTTGCCGTGATGTGGTGGGCAAACCTAGTGTTTCTGGTAAGTGTGACCGGGTAAGACTGCTTGTTCTCGTTGTGATTCGGGGTAATACAGAGCGTAGAAGGTCTTATAACAAAAGCAAATGATCTAAAGTTTGCGCGACTTATAATTACGATGACCATACGTCTTTATGTATGGATGATTCCTTGGGCCGCACCGCCTATTTTAGAACGACGTCCTTTTGAAGGTGGGTGACACAATAAGACTATCAGTTAGTATATTGAAAAGCGTTCGTTATAGACTTCTTTTCAAGGCGTTCCTGTTCCCAGCAACAAGCCATCCAATATCTTGGTGTGATATGGAGTGTGTTCACTGTCGTCTTGGAGGTGACCGTCATGTTCGCTGGGCGACAACCCAGATTTCCTGAAGCCCTGTATGGTTCATTCTTCTTGTGTTGCGCCCTGGTTCCCATTTGGAAGGGACGCTCCGCCATCATCCCCCGATCCAAGGTCGCGGTGGCCCCGGTCGCCTATTTCAATGCTGCGTGGGGGGCAGCCTATAAAGGTGGTTGTAGTGCTGGAACCAAGGCTAAGGCTTATGTGCTGGGAGTTTATAACCGGTCCTGAGTGTTAGAAGGCCGTGAGTCTTGGTTTTGGACATCTTTGATACATTGAACACTGCAAGTTGCGCATGGTTGGTACGTTATTATTAGGGGTCCTGGGTGTAGCGCTGTGTAATTCACGGAAAATATCGATGTACGAAATGTTCTATCGCGATGTGATGCCGATTTATTCGAACGGAGGCGAAAGGCAGGGCTCTCCCTCGCGTCTGGTCTCGTTCATGTGTCAAATACTAATTTCTCTCCATCGCAAGAAAAGAGACGAACACAATCACCGAGTCAACTAGCCAGAGCCTCTCCGCCCTCACCCACAACCAGCCTGATAAAGAAGTGGTAGAAGAAGAGCAAGACAAGAAGAATAGGAAGCGAGACGGATCTACCTCTCTCCACCTCACCGATGTCCCGACTCCCGAGAAAGAAAATTCGAAAATGTTGGTCGTAAATGAATTCGGGTGCCCTCCTAGGCGAGGTCCGGGTTGAGGTGGGCGATCTGGAAGCGCTTGGAATTGTGGAAAACCTTCATGATGAAGGTGATAGGGGTGACGTAAATCACGTTGGAGGATTCGGTGGCACCGGAACCGCCAGTAAGGATGCCACCGATGCGTTGGAAGACATCGGCGACGCAAGAACCGGAGTCCCCTCTGGCGGAGAACGCGCCCAAGTGCTTGTCCGTGGGAATGACCGGCCACTCCCTCGACTCCTGATACTGGCCAGCAAAGTAGTTGCGGGTGTAAGAGGTAACGTTACTCGCCTTGCCGATTGTGGTACCCGTCTTGGCGCCATTTTTAAAAACGATCAAGTACGGCTCGCTGTCGGCGTCGAGCATGGGCGGGCTAACGAGGGCGCTCTCGGGGACCTGGTCTCGGAGCGTCACGAGACGGTTGACAGGGAATTTGAAGGAGGTCGGGCTGCAGATAGACCTTGTCCATGAATTCCTGGCGCGCGTACTTGTTGCCGATGTTGATGGCGTTGCCGCGGTAGTTGTTGGCGTCGAACTTACCCCGCGTCGAGCTTGATTACAGCGAGGTCTAGAGTGTACTGACCGGGTTCGGTGGAGAGCACGATGGGAGGAGCCCAGACGAGCTCCCCGAAGACACGCTTCTCCTTCTCCCTCCAGCTAGTATCAATCTCATGGCGCAAGGCCCTGAGTCCCTCCAGCCCATTCTCCGCCTTCTTCAAATCATGCTCCGCCCCCTGGCGTTCCGTGATCGAATCGGGGTCGGTCTGGCCCCTCACCGACTCGATCCTCTCCTGGGCATCAGTTATCGCGAACTCTTGGCCCCTAATGCCACGGCCGATGGCGGCAAGCTTCTAGTTGAAACCGGAGGTGCCTAGAACAACCACGTCTTCACGTGCCTTGTTCGTGCGCTCGTAGGGTTGTTGTCATCCTTGTCGAAGGGGAAGATAACGTGCCGGGCAGTGACGAGGTGGATGTCCTTGTCGTCGCCACCGGCGCTGAGGTAGAAGCCGCCGGTTCGCTCGACCCAGGGCCTATCCTTGGTGGAGATCGGGATGCCGAGAGTCGCGGTGTATGGGTCGCGAGCGGTGAAATTCGGGTCGGACAAGAGGACGGGATCAAAGAACCTATTGCCGGCCTGTCTCATGACGCGAGACTCGCGGATTTCTATGTAGTAGTCGTAGATATGATAGTGACTGCTGATGGACATGTGGCAGTACTGGGCGACATTGCTGCCCTCCTCGAAGCTGAGTGTCCCGAACTCGACGCCAATCCAGACGATGGCCGGGTCAGAGGACTCTCCGACTTGGACAATACGAACCGTGTCGATACTCGTCCAGTTCACGTACATCTCGTTCAAGCCACGGCAAAGGCGCTCGGCTAAACCGTAGTCCCAAACACTAGCAAGAGGGTGGTCTCCCAGCTCCCTGAGCTCTTTAAGGACAGAGTAGGCCTCAGGGCCAGTTGGGTATTCGAAGAGGTTGGGCTTGGTGGTAGCGATGAGGGGTGGTTTGGAAGGCAAGTCCTTGTAGTAGATCTTGGACAGAGCCTCGGTCACCACAAACGGGGGCGGAGGGATGGGGTCCGACATAGACGTTCTGTAACAGACGGAAGGTCGTTGAAAGTACTCCCACCGGGAGAGAAGGGGGACTGCAGCGTCACGTCCAACTTGAAGATCCCGTCCTCGTCCGCGGCTTGGAAGGCGACGACGTCTTTATGGGGTTTTTAAGGCCACAGTGTCAAGCGGTTCCGACCCTTCAGCCACCTCCCTTGATAGATACGTTGATTAACGAACATACAGTATAGAACATCGGTGAAGATGAGTTCAGGGCATGGATGCCGTCAGCGGGCGCTCCCATGCCCCGGCACGGCCAATATAGCCCACACTGCATTTCTCGCCGAACAGCATAACAATGCAACGTGAGCGTCTGCGCTGGTTCCCACATCTCAACTCCTTTCCTACCACGCCTCCGAATTCTACACACACATGCCTGAAAATAACTCCCTGGCTGAACAGGGTCAGCATGGACCTACTAGTTTAGACATAAGGTTCGTCGAATCGTCATCGATTCTACTCATTCGCCACCTTTTCATCACTCCTTTCACCTAGTGAGAGTAACACGCAGGATGACAGCGAACAGAAGCGTCCAATTCCACTAGGGGTGCCATTGACAGGAAACATACTATTCACGATCAGCTGGATTCTGGGCCTTGGTATCCCAAAGGCAGTATATTCTTACCGCGGACAGTCGCTGATCTCACCGACACTGGATTGGGTGGCAGGGATAATATTTACCCTTATGTGAGTTTTATTTCTGATGCGGAGGTTGGATTCAGGGAGTTCATTGAACTGACGTTGGTCAGATCGCTCTGTCTCGGGCAGATTGAGTCCAAACGTCCTGAGTTGTGCCCGCGTTTTTTCGAGGTCGATCTGGCTCCTTGTATCTTGAAATTTCTGCGTCGTGATGGCGGTGAGTGTTGTGGTGAATTGGCGAAGGGTACTGACTGTATATCCCGCACAGTACTTGTCTGGTTTACATCGGCTCTACCCTTGTTACTGGTTGTGGAAAGCATATTGTCGTCCGTGGTGTATACCCAGTGGGACCACTTCAAGAAGGTTGTCTCGGTCAACAACGTCACGGCTGGTGGTTACGATTCCACCTGGCTCTTCACGTCTGCATGGGCCGAAAAGGTCGGTCCTACCTGGACTGTCAACATGACACGCCTCGAGTTGGCCGATAAAGAGGACCCTCCTGTGCAATTCTTGATGACATCGCAGCTCTACGAGGATGGTTACATCCTGCATGTGTTGGGGGTCTCCATGGCTGTATTCCTGTTCTGCATATATGGCTTGCGGGCACTATGGCCAAAACGTTTCCAAAGTGAGTTGCGGGTTACCACAGCTTCATATCGTTTTTTATAGCGGAGGATGTTGATCGTATGGCAGGCAGTGGGCGCTATGCTTTCGTCATATTTGCCGTGATGTGGTTGGCAAACCTAGTGTTTCTGGTAAGTGTGACCAGGTATGACCACTTGTTCTTGTTGTGATTCGGGGAGATGCAGGTCGTCAAAATTATCAGAACAAACTCAGATGACCTAAAATTTGCGCAACTCATACTCACGATGACTACACGTCTTTATCTATGGATGATTCCCTGGGTCGCACCTCCTATTTTGGTACGACGTCATCATGAAGGTGAGAGGCATGATAAGACTGTCAGTTTGTATGTGGTAAATTGAAGAGTGCCCATTTTAGGGTTCTTTTCGAGCCATTCCCATTCCCAGCGACAAATCATCCAATATCTCAACGTGATATGGGGCGTGTTCATGGTCATCTTAGAGGTGACCATTACATTCGCTTGGCAACAGCCCAGGTTTCCTGAAACCCTGTTTGGTTCGTTCTTCTTGTGTTGTGCCTTTATTCCCATTTGGAAGGGAATTTGTGCTATCATTCCGCCGACCTGGATCGACTAGTTCACTTGTGCATGGGGGGCAGTCTATGACCGTTCGAGGTGTTAGAACTCGACGCATGGCTGAGGGTTATCTGTTGGGTGTTTATCTCTGATTCTGAATGTTGGAAGGGCGCGAGTCTTGGTTTTGGACATCTACGGTACAGTTCTGAGGTCAGCAAGTCGAGAGTGCCTGTGGGTTATTATGTTACTGGTAAGAGTCTCGCTTAAGTGTAGCGGCGTCGGTAGCGCCATGTAGTTCACAGAAAATAATGATGTACGAATGTAATACTTAATTTCACCTTGTTCTGTCATTTGCAGGGAACAGACTGGCAAGCGGAGGCAAACACGAGGATGGGTGGTCCGCACAGCATTCTCTGGGCTGCGTACGACCCCACCGAATATCTGCCTACCCATCACTGGTGGGAAAACTTCCGTCCCTCTCACTGACAAGCAGCATTGCGTGGCTCGCGAAGGCCGCGGCTGTGCGTAGCATCCCACCGGTCGCGCACGAACAAGCCAAGTTAGCGGTAGGGTGGCTAGCCGCTAGCGTCGTGAGGACATACTCGCATAAAGCCTGCCTTGCACGGTCGAAAAGTTGATACAAATTTCCCCAGACGGGATGAAAAAGAATCAGGCAGCATCACATTTTTCCAGTACACTCTTAGGACCGTCACTGGTCCGTCAGGGCGAGACATGAACCAAGCCGACAAATTATGGGGCAGTACCGCCACAGCTTAGCACTTCGAAAGAAATTATGGGCCAAAAAAGACGCCAGAAAATACCACAATGTCTTGATACAGTATCGGTAAGCCATGCGATGGAACGTAAGTTAGAACTGTACTGGACTGGAAGCTGGAAGGGTTGCGAAAAGTATGACACGGGAATTGCCGGAGGCCAACCCAGCTGACTCATTACCAGCCTCTGTCGACGACGACACTCATGCCTCTGTTCAGTTCCATCCAGCACGCGTAGAGACTCGGGCTGGCGCGACGCAAGGACGTCTGGGAACCCGGATGCCTATTACACTCCCTCCTAGACTCAGTCGACTGAGACATGCCTCCACGCAGTGAGCGTCCCACCACGTACACTTTGGTCGTATTGCCCCATGGCGACTACGCTTTTGACATGTATCACGCTTGCAAATATGAAATACAGATTTTTTTAGAAAGACTAGGATGCAGTAGATTCCGCTAACAAGGTTCCTGACTTCGCCAATTTCAAGAAATACAAATTTTGTTATTGGTTCGCCGCGCGTTTCCCGTCTTTGTAGTTGAGATTACCCCGGTGCAAGACTTTACCATTTTCTTGCAAGCGTGTCTGAGCAGTCGGTGCGTACTTATACTTGTATTCGCATCTCGTTCTACAAGTGAGTCGGATGACGATGCCAACGATGACTTTTCATCGAATAATTGGTTTCCATTGACCCTTCCGCACAAGCATCTACACCAGAATTGCCTTTGCCGATCTCCTCGCGTATCTTCACGCAGTGCATTTAGACGCGACGCAGATGGTGCGATTGCCATACTGGCGTGGCGATCCATCGTCGGGTCGTTTGTGCTCGGCAGTCCGACTAGCGTGGGGAGCCCGACTGGCGTTGGGTGGGGGAAGGTAAACTGGGTGCGTGAGTCGCCGACCTTGCGCCCACGATGGTTCCCAAAAGTCCAGTCTTATATTTGTCTGTTTCCTTAGACGGGGTGATAATCAAGGCTGGATAGGCCAGACTCGCGGACAAGGCGGCGGAAATAAATCTCAAGTTGATGCGCTACCGGATTCTCCACGTCCTCGACCTGGAGAAGGTTGCACAAACGCGTTGACTGGGGTAAGTAACCTTCGAGTGCATGCGCCCATAGTCGATCTGCCGCCATTAAATGCGCAGTTGTGAAAGCCACTCGCTTGCAACCGTGCTCGGCACAGCGAGGGACAAGGTATGCACCTCCATTAGAGCCCCTCGCTGTCTGATTTCTGTAGTACAGATTGTACTGAACGCCGTACTAAGCTTTCACCGATGCGTTGTTATATGGGATGGCGCGGGAGAAGCCTGCACATGGTGGCTCGCCTTTTACTATTGCAACGACGATGTGAATCCCGAAGACGGGTTTTTTTATATCTCTTCTGCCTTGGATATTCCTGACAATTGAACAACTTGCTGCCTGCATACCGATGGTGCACAGTGACGCGTTAAAGGCTCGCGCCGATTGCTTCCATGGCAACTATAGGTGTCCTCGATTCTTTCCCCCATACTCTAGGGTAGACCCTGAACGACCAGGCTAGTCGTTCTGAATGATCGGTGGACGTCGGGATCACCACTACCGGGTAGGAACCTCAGCAGCCCGAACGGGAAGGTGAAGGAAACAATATTGGGTCTTGTTCCGCACCAGTTGCAGATTTCATGCGCGGTTCGCAACATGTAGAGTGTTGGTGGCACATACAACCGTTGTAACTTACAGTGTGCATCGAAGTGGCGAGGCCGGGCTGTCCGGCTTTGCTGACGACGAGCAGAATTTGGGTAATGGCTAACTGATGGGTTTTTTTCAATTGGCAGTGGCTGGTCTTCAAGGCTTACGAGACGGGAGAATCCTTTATGTTGCTGAAGGCATTTAACGAATCGGGACCCCGTCTGAGATCTATGGATCTAAGGTTCGAAACGTGTCACCACGGAAACAACTCGCGCTGATTATCGGATCAAACACTACTTTCCTCCAAGCTACGTCCAGAAAAGCTGGCAGAATTGTAGTTCACTACAATATAGCACCGTAAGGTCGTACAGCCTTTCCATTCAGTACAGTACAGTCATTGACCCAGAAACCAGACAACTTAGTAGGCTACCCGGCAGTATGCGAGCAATTTGCCAATTTCTGAAGCTTCTGGAGCGTTATTCGATGCAACCTAAACCTGTTCCGGAAGAACGCAACAGGTCAACACCCACACGATATTTCATATTGCACAGTATGGCATGATGGACGTGGGAGCTGGCGCAGTAACCCTGGCTCACATCTCAACACCTTTCCTGCACCCCGTCGCCCCGAATCCCACTGGATTCCCACACACCGATGTCTCGCCAACGTATAATGTTGAGGGATATACCTGGCGGCGTATCCCATGTTGAACAGGAGCAGCATGGACTTATCAGTTCAGACGTAAGGTTCATCATCAATCTTACCCATTCTCCTCCTTTTCGTCACTCATTTCACCAGAGAGGATAATACACATGGCAGACAGCGACGTTCGATTCCCCTAGGAGTGCCATTAACAGGAAACCGACTATTTACGATCAGCTGGATTCTGGGCCTTGGTATCCCAAAGGCAGTATATTCTAATCGCAGACAGTCACTGATCTCACCAACAATGGATTGGGTGGCAGGGATAATATTCACCCTTATGTAAGTTTTTATTTTTGATGCCGAGGTTGGGTTCAAGGAGTTCGTTGAGCCGAGGTTGGTCAGATCGTACTGGCTCGGGGAGATTGCGGCCACACGTCCGGAATTGTGGCCGGGATTTTTCGAGGTCGATTTGGCTCCCAGTATCCTGGAATTTATGTGTCGTGATGACGGTGGGTGTTGCGGTGAATTGATGAAGGGTACAGACTGCATCATGCTGCACAGTGCAACTCTGGTTTACATCAGTTCCACCTTTATTATTCGCTGTGGAAGGCATGTCGCTTTTGAAGAATACCAAGCAGCAGGCCGCCGACTACGCTACTACTAGTGACG
This sequence comes from Russula vinacea, assembly GCA_022376525.1. Lineage (NCBI taxonomy): Eukaryota > Fungi > Basidiomycota > Agaricomycetes > Russulales > Russulaceae > Russula > Russula vinacea. The sequence goes on from WTXL01000349.1 coordinate 13,717, forward strand.
GTGACAACCAGCTTTTGTTTGCGGTCTTCATGGCCGTAGTTCTGTTCTGCATACACGGCTTGAGGGTATTCTGGCCAAAAAGTTTCGAAGGTGAGTTGTCACAGCATGATATCGATTGTCGAAACAGTGGGTAGAGGATGTTTATCTCATGGCAGGCGATGTGTTCTATGCTCTCTTAATCTTCTACTTTATGGTGGTGTCACACGTGGTGTTCCTGGTAAGTGCGGCCGGCAATGACATCTTGCTGAAAGTTGTTATCGTTTTGACTTGGGGTGATACAGGCAATAAACATTCTTCAAATAGCGTCAAATGGCTCGATATTTGTGGAAGTTACAACAATGGTGACGACAATACGTCTTTATGGGTGGATGATGCCCTGGGCTGCACCACCTATTTTTGACCGACCTGACCGAGAACTCGAAGGTGAGCAGCGCAGTGAGACTACTAGTTAGCATTGCGGTAAATTGAAGAGAGTGCCCACTGTAGAGTCCTTGCCATGGCATTACCGTTCCCTGGGACATTTTGTCGCCCAATATAACATCGTGACATTTTGTGTCATACCAGTGGTCTTGGAGGTGTGCCTTCCAAGGTACGTTCGGAAATTTCATGATTTTCCCGAGACCCTGTATAGTCCGTTATTCTTGTGTTGTTCCCTGGTTCCCATTTGGAGGGGATTTTCCCCCACCATCCCCCAATCCTGGATCGACAGGTTAACCTCTGTATGGGAGCGAGCCTATGACAGTATTCGTAACGTTGGAAGCGAGGCTATGGCTTATGTGTCAGGCGTTTACAACCGACCCTAAGTGTCGGAAGGGCATGAGTCCTGTTTTGGACGTCTATATAGTTATGAGTACTGTAAGTCGAGCCTGGGTTGGTATTAGTAGGAGTCTTACGTGTGGTGTAGCGCCGTGTAGTTCGCAGAAAACATCGATGTACAAACGTTAGGGTTAATTTTACCTCATTCTGTTGTCATTCGCGACGTTTTCATTTATGACGAGACGCCGATTTTTTCACGCTACTGTACCGTGCAGCTAGCAGCCGGTTGTTGTCGGCGACTGGAGTCCAATGTGTACACGGAAACTGCCAAGGAAATCGAACATGTTGTGGATGTGCGCTCTTTCCAAAATGGATCAAATATGCATTGTATTCATTTTGACTACTGTAAACAGGGAAAGATGGTCAACGTTAAAGAAGCGTCAACTGGAAATGCAAGTCGGGAGTGATTATGGATTCATTGGATTGCGGCGATTCGAGATCATCTTCCCAAGCATCTTCACCCCTAATGGTGCAAGGGAAACATACATGTGTCCGCTAGTTTAGTGGGAGTGAGTGATGAGACACGCCTCATGCTGCTCGCAAAGGTGGGTGACGCGTGTGATAGAAACAGATCAGCGTGAGGGTGCGACAATGATACGTGGTCCACATGCCCAAGGCCACAGTATGGGTACTATGAGTCCCAAGTCCCCACAGGTACAGTACCCGCACCTATCACCCAACCAATCGCTTGTGGGAAACCTTCTTCCAGCTCACTAACAAGCACGATTGTACGGCACGCGGGACCAAAGCAGGCTGCGGCAGCGTGTCCATCTCATACACATGAACAGGCCGGGTAGTGGTGGGGCAGCCGGAATAGTGCGTAGAACACGCGGGGTATGTCAGGTATTCGTAAATGCGGTTTCGAAAACAAGATAAAAAAGAATATTCCGAAATGCCGAATTACTCACGTGATGCCGTGTGAAAAATCTCATCGGTGGTGACACCAACATCCCCACCATGCATACAGAACCTTTACCATGAAAGCCTGGGTGTCCTTACAATAAACCTGCCCAAATCCCATATCCATCTATAAGCCCTGTCCTCCTGGTCAAGTAATGATGTGTGTGTCGCTGATGTCCTCTGGCCTGTCATCAACCTCGACCTCCCAGCGGCGCGCTCGTATATCTGCCACCTGGGTGTAACGATTCGATTCTTCGTTAAAAGGACCCTGGTGGTGCCCGTATATGCGTCCTCCGTGCGATTTTGAGCGCTATAGGCGTCTCTGGCGCTTTGTCTCGAGAGATGATCTTGGATATGGTGGAGTCGCATGACATCAGTCTTCGAGTACTTCATGAAGGTAAAGTGCTTTCGTAGATTTTGGCGGGGAATCCTGAAACCTATTGACCTTGCAGACATTTAGTGGTTTTCTTGGCCTTTGCGCACAAGTTTCTGCCCCAGGGTGGTCCTTACGTGATCTTCTCGGGTGCTTTCACGCAGTGCATCAGACGCGACACAGATTGTGCGACTGTTATGTTGGCGTGGTGATCCATTGCTTGGGTTGTTTCTATATTCTGCGTGGCAAGTCCGACTAGCGTGGGGAGACCGACTACCGTCGGGTGGGGAGCGGTAAGCTGGGTGCGCGAGTCATCGACTTGCGATAACGATCGTCCCTAGAAGGTTGGTCTCATCAAGGTTAGAAAGCTTAGACTCGCGGACCGGGCTGTGGATCTCAATCCCAAATTGACGCGCTAGCGGATTCTCGCCGTCCTCGACTTGGAGAAGGTTGCACAAACACGTTGACTAGGGTGGGCACCCGCTAGTACCTTATGTGCGCTCATGCGCTCATGGTTGGTCATCTTGCGGCGATTCTTGCCATTACGTCGCAACTAATTTTTTCGACGGAGACGGCGGGGTTGGGGTCGCAAAAAGCACGATCGTCGATTCGGGTAGTGTCCTTTCCTAACCTTGTGTGATAACCGCAATGCGAATTTGATGACAGGTCATTCGATTCCGCCGGGCTTCGAGGAACAGACCAAGGTGGACGTCCATGCCCTTGAGAATCTCTCTGACATGCACCTCTCTGAAAATTTCTTGATGGACTCGAAAGCTGCTCGCTTCCGGCCGTGCTTGGCTCAGAGAAGGACAAGGCGAGCACTTTCCTTCTCTAGACCTCCGCACTGTCTGATTCTCATAATGCAGATTTGACTGAACACCGCACTAGGCTTTCACCTGTACCTTGTCGTGTGGTAGGGTGCGCGCGAGAAACCTGCTCTGGCTGCCTCATGATTCAACAAGGCTCTACTGTTAATATTACCCGGGCAGGATCACAAGCAGCCTGACGAAAGATGAAGTAAGCGTACTATTGGGTCTTGTTTCACGTCAGTTGCGTAGATTTCTCTCGCTGTTATTCAACACGTAGATTGTTGGCGGCGCCACATACAACCATTGTATAGGCTGCAGAGAGGCGGTACGCCCTGCTTCGGACGACAAGCGGGATTTTCATGGTTGACTGATAGTGGTGTTTTTTTTTTCGGTGGTGGCAGATTCTCAGGGCATACGAGATGGAAGGATCTGCCATAGCATACAACGAACCAGGATATTTGGAGAGCCTGATGGGCTCTTAATACATACGTTTTCTTTCTCCGTGCATCTCCAATACATAAAAATGGCACACAGGTGGTAATGCTCGGTGGCCCTAGAGGAAGCGCATTGATGTACGGCGATACAAAATGGTGCTGGAAAGGTTGCGGCATGTTACGCCTCCCGCGGCCCCTACCACTTCCCCCGCCAAAGAAAAAGAGGGACGGCTGAGACAAGATGGCAGCCTTTTCATCATGCTGTCCCATGGGTGGAACTGCCGGTGAGAGGAATAATTCAAGAATTCGATGTTTCCAGAATCCAGACGCTTCTGTCTCCTACTCGGATCTGATTACGCGATCTGATCTTCCTCACTTTCCATCCGGCCGCGTGCGACCTCTGCTCCCTCGGAAAATCCAGCAGGATCGACCATTGTGTCCATCAAGAGAAATTGTTATAATACAATACAGCGTCATGAATCATGATTCGGCCTTGTTCATCACAGTCATCTAGAAACCGGCCCGGGACAACGTGCTTATCGGCGAAGCGGAGTTCACTAGTTCACTGGGTGCAAAACCAGTTCCGGAAGGAGGCAGCGAAACAGCGTGCCAATGCCCATTGCCCACTCCTTATCGTACAGCATAAAAATGTAATGTGGGCGTCTGCGTCGAATCCTTGTTCCCACATCTCCACTCCTTCCTACACCCCTCCAAATTCCACAAACCTATGCCTGAAAATATAGCGTCGACGGTTATGACTGGCAGAATACACCAGGTTGAACAGGAGCAACACAGACTTACGAGTTCAAGGTCTGCAATTGATTCTACCCATTCGCCACCTTTTTGCTCATTTCAATCAGAGAGGGCAAGAGAGAGGGTGACACACTGGACAACGGGCAGCGGCGTTCAATGCCCTTAGGAGTTCCGTTGACAGGAAATCGGTTATTCACGATCAGCTGGATTGTGGGCCTTGGTATCCCAAAGGCAGTATATTCTTACCGTGGACTGTCACTAGTCTCAACGACACTGGATCTGGTAGGAGGGATAATATTAACCCTTATGTATGTCTTTATTTCGATGTGGAGGTTAGGATTCATGAAGATTGTGGTCAGATCATACTGGCTTGGGAAGATTAAGGCTGAACGTCCAGAATTATGCCCGTTTTTTTTCAAGGTCGATTTGCGAAGCTACGATGGCGGGTGTTGCGGTGAATCGATAAGGGGGTGCTGACTACAAACTTTGCACAGTTCTTCTCTGGTTTTCGTCGGTTCTACCTTTGTTCGTGGCTGTGGAAGGCATGTTCTTTGTCGAGGATACCAAGCGGCAGGTCGCCGAGGATACTACTAGCGGGATGGTGGCACAGTTCAGCAAGCATACTTCCACCCATCTTGCGTTGGAGATCTTCCTGGCTGTATATCTGCTCTGCATACACAGCTTGAGGGTATTACGGCCTAGAGGTTTCGGAGGTGAGTTGCCACAGCATAATATCGATTATTGTCACGATAAGCGGAGGATATCAATTGCATGGCAGGCATGGTGCTCTCATGCGCTATTTCCATGTCTTCATGGACTATGTTGGCACTCCAGCTCTTTCTGGTAAGTGTGGCCAGGTATGACTATTCATTCTTGTCGTGACTCGGGGTACAGGCGAGACATATGTATAGCTTGAAAATAAACTCAAAGGACTCAATCGAATCAATCCGAGTCTCGATCATGA